>RAON01000161.1:7500-78289 GCA_009805295.1 Neurospora sp. FGSC 6877 | reverse complement strand
ATGAAACCCTCCTTCCGAGTTTTCTAATGGATTTCTCCTCCCAAACATACTGAGCTCGTAAGCTATTGCAGCTTGAGAGGGTATTGTTTTGAGTCTCACGGTGCCGATCGCACTCCATCCATATGCAATACGGAAGGGATGGAGCTACGAAAACCGCCGATACCGCCGACTGAACCCGACGTCGAAGAACGGAAAAGAAGAGCATTTGCCGACGTCGACGAATTTACGGTAACAACACATGAGCGTTCGCTTTGTAAGAAGACCAAAGCCCAGCGAGAACGCGCGTGGCGTCTATGGAATAGGTATGTACCTTATCATTTTGCTGTTTTCTTTAATATTGCGTACTAACGCTTTTTAGATTTGTCACAGATGTGTTACAATTAACACAAAAAGAGGCTCATAAGGTTTGGTTTAGTGTGTGCCAAAACAAGAAAAGTCCATTGCAATCTGCAAGAGCTTTCTGGCCGACTATACACGTTATGCAAGATGCAGGCGTCTGTACATAGACGGTACCGAGGAACAGAAGCAGGTACCAACAGTTCAATCAGTAGTGACTATTATTGCTTTATGGAAGCATATAGTAGCTCAAGCTGATGCTGTAGTGCTCGCGAAGAGAAGGGATCATGATTCAAATGAAGATTCAGACGAAGATTCCGAAAAATGGACATTGCTTGGCAACCGTGGGAAGGCCCGTGGAGAGATTATCCAGGTAGATTCCCTCCTTACCCATACCGATACTGTGTACTGACATTTCTTCTCACAGTGGATCCAATCAACTCTTGCGCAAACAAACATTTGAGAAAACCGAAGCCATAACAGACGATATTCTGCTTATTCTTAGCACTTTGTGGGAACGCGCAGTAGATATACCTTGTGATCTTAAACATTAGCTTGCCTTTCATACATTAGTGCTGATAGGAAGCATTGGCTTTCGGCCCGGCACTTATAAGAACATGCTATATCGACAAGTCAAGTTACTTGTCGTTCGCGATCCGGATACAAAGCAGCCAAGGCTTGCTGCTGAGATCACGATCAATCAAAACAAGCTATCGGCTAACAAAATTGATAAGGGGGCAGATGTGTATGTATTCTTGCCTTTAACTGTTGATTCAAACTAACACTTTTATAGGGTGACCTTTTCTGCTACTTTGGTACCATGCCAGATCGTTTGTTTATTTACGTTTGTAGCTCTACATGATGATGCCTTCGAAACAGAGTTTTCGTCCTTCGACGAATTACTTCAGCGTCCAAACTTGGAAGATGTTGATTGCATTGAACTTAGGTAGAAGGATGGGATGCAGGAAAAGCCTATCTTTCCCTTAAAGTACTACAAATTTCTGGAACTTTGGAACCGGACATGGTTGGTAGCGGGGAACAGAAACACTCTCCGCCCCTATGCGCTGCGAATCGGCGGTGGAAATAAAATTGATGGTANCAGGAAAAGCCTATCTTTCCCTTAAAGTACTACAAATTTCTGGAACTTTGGAACCGGACATGGTTGGTAGCGGGGAACAGAAACACTCTCCGCCCCTATGCGCTGCGAATCGGCGGTGGAAATAAAATTGATGGTAAGAAACTTTTACCCGTTTCCCTTACTATTTTGCTTTACAATTTTTACACAAGGTTCCCTTACATCCGCTATTCGAAACCCCATCCTGAGCCATAACACAAAAACATTCGAAACCTCTTACCAAGCGAGGCATATTCCACACAATTTGATGTCATTCGTTTTCGATAGTACATCTGAAGACGAATCCAAGCTATTCAAGCTATTGCCTGCGCATCCTTGCGTAGGGATGATGTTGGAGGTAACGCGATGAGGCAGCACAAGTGGCAGTGAATGTGGGGGTGAATTTGGTGTATTGATTGACTTGAGAGAGGGAGAGAGAAAGAGAACAAAGCAGGGAGGACGAAGTCCGACGTGGTTTATATACATGGTGGCTATGTGTGGATCGTATCCACTTAGACAGAAACGCCAAAGAATGTGATGGCTTCAACAAGGCCTACGGGCGTTCACTTCTATGTCCTGCCTTCGACCGGAGCCCTGCGTATTACTCGTTCGTACTTCGGACAGTAGCAGTATTAACCCCGCTCAGAGCTTTTCCTCGAAATGTAGATATAGTCTTATGTATTGCTCATCAGAACCATAAGAACGGCGTGGTAAACCTCCCCCCCGGAAAGGAGCGATCGATATTGTTACTGTGACAAGGGCGTCCATGCCAGCGCAGTAGACTACGCTCACAGACGCAGATATGAGATCATCGAGGTTGAAGACAACAGAAACGACACCTCAATCGAGAAGAAGCTTACTCTGTTGGATGCTTCCTTAGGTAGAAAGTTCGATGCTATAGGAAAAGCTTTCCTAAATCCGTCAGTGACAGTGACATGGACTCTCTAAAGCGGCAGGAATTTGTGCAGCTCTTTGTTTAAAACTTTAAAATCGACGTTAATGGGCTGCTAGAATAGAGATACCTAGTATCCCTGAGACACCAATCGCACTGCTGTAAGACGAGGATGCCACCAACGACGATGGGTCGGAGCCTGACGTTTATACCGACATATTCTTCGGCTCCCCTAGTCCGTCGCTAATGAAGGAGGACGATATAGCGCCATGGGCTGCGGTTTGGACGGCGAATGACGCGCGAAGTCGCGAACCATTGCAGGAGGATTGAAAAAGCGCGTCAAGAGAAAGAGGTTGGACTTCGATAGATCTTCCGGACAGCGTAAAGATCTTCCACCAAAAACACAGTGGAGAGGTTGGATGGGGGAGCGGCACGGAGGTTGCTGTTGGATGTTGCGGAAGTCGCGTCCTCTTTATTGCTCAGTCATTCCTGCAGTGTCCAAGCCCTTTGGAAGGAGCCTTGCAGATTCAGCCTTCCTGCCTCCTGCATTTTCCTACGGCACTCCTTGCCGCTGGAAGACTTTCAGTAATTTTGCTTCTCATGGTCTACAACGCAGTATCTCCCAACTTCCACCTGCGCATTCTCTTCTGACGGCCGTGTTGAATTTTTGCATCACAGCCCGTCTTCCGACCACTTTGATCACCTAAGCCGCCGCAAGCACTTCCCTCAACACAAAGCGATCAGCATTTAGTCGCGTCCGATCGTATCTTCTATGGTATCCCCAAATCACGATCTTCTCCCCGCGCGAGGGGAAGATGTCGACCATCGCGCATCCAAAAAGTCGATACCGAAGTGCGCCATGGAAATACCACATGCTCGCGCATGCTCTCGATCCAGCAACACGCCCTCTTCAATCTACGCTTCACTTTTCATCGTACACCAACCTCAACTACCCTCTTTTCGTGATCTGTTTCCTCCCAAGTTCTGAAGCCAACCGCTTTTTGGTGCTCAAACCGCTGGCCGCGAAGCCAACCCAAGAACACTCGAAGACAACGAAACGATGGTTGGGCAAGGGGGTTATGAGAAGTGGAACCAACGCTCTACAATCTGGCTGAAGCCGTTTCCAAAATCCTCCCCGTCTGGCAGAAAGAATTCCGTGAGCAAAGCGCCCAAACCCCTTCCACGGTTCGAGCATTTGAAGATCGTTTGTGTGGCCCGGGAAATGTTACCCAGTGACCCCATAGGTCCTGAGACCATGATTCTCTACGGTCACATTCAATCATATTGCCCGTACGTTATTCCCTTCCTTCGTTCTATCCTTTTCATCATTATTCATTCATTAACCATCGGCCACACGCAGAGAAAGTACCTATCACAGAGCGGAATGCGCATCAAGATGAGTCGTACACGGCGTTCTCCAGGAAGAGACCATGTTCACGCAACCTGGCCATACATTTCCCGGGGTTCTTATATAACGTCACATATTTTTAACAAGAGCGAATACCGGAAAACAAGAAGCGCAAGCTGATGGGGAGAAGCTGGAAATCCTGCTCAAGCTCCCTTTGCATTTCGGCTCCCGCGGTTTGGCATCGGCGGAAGTACCTGCGCTTACTGTTGCACTCTGCTGGTACACTCCGATTGTCAGTCTGTTTGGGAGCCGTTGGGTTGCTCTACGCTGCACTTCGATGGACTGATCGAGATGGGAACTGGAGGACCACATGGTCCACGTCAAGAATGCACTTGGACGACTGAAAGACGCAAGCCTGAAGGTCGATCTGAAGAAGTGCGAGTTCCCCGTAACAAGAACCAAGTCCTTCAACTTCATCGTGGGAAGAGACGGAGTGTCTGTCGACCCTGAAAAGGTACAAGTTGTCAAAAGCGGGCAGTCCCGGCAAGCCTGAGGGAAATGCAGTGGCACAGACAGCAACCAGTCAGAATGTGCACAAACCACATTTACGTGACAGTTTGCTATCACTGCGATGCCGTAATGGGTAGAAAGACCAAGGTCAGATGCGACTATGTCTGGAGGCAATACCTGTCATGGGGCGATTGTTGCGGTTACAGCTCTAATGTGGAGCATACCGATTACAAAGACTGCACATCATCCCATCGTCAACAACAATGAACCCTTTCAGTCGCAATAATCCAACATCAAACGCGATTCCCTCTCCAGCCTSAGGCTGTTGCAATGCCATTAACTGTCTGTAAAGCAATACCCCCCTCCTGTCTTGCAAGGCCCTTACTTGGGCTTCTGTGCCGGAGGCTATGATGCTAGCGACGAGTGTTGGTTTGAGCTCGACGACTCAAGCCATGGTGTTTAGGGCCCGACAGAGCTGCCTTTCTTCTCAGCAAGGCATCTGCGGTGGTCCTGCGTTTAAGGGGTTCCAATATCACCGTCAAGTAGGCGCGTGGGCTGCCAGATTTTCTGTGAGAAAAGAAGCATACACCGGTGCCCAAGCGCCTCCTGATGTTGTTGAGACTCAGTAACACATGCAGCCCTAATATACAGCCTTTATAAGGGCAATATGAAGTACCACCTCGCCAGACCAAGTCACCAAGCCTTACTGGCTGTGGAGGAGTAGAAGCTAGACAAGAAGCTACCTGCGAGCCCATCATCACCTATAGGTACCTATATACGTCTATCTGCCATATTGAACAACATGGCCGACGACGAACCGTTGTTAATCTATCCTGTGCCTTCGAAGCTCTCCGAGCGCAATGTGAGAAGCAGGGTCTCACCACCACCAGACCGGCACCACATAAATTCTTGCTCTATTTTATCGACGAGCGGATGATCATGGGTTCTAAATCCGTCTATCCCTTGACGCCCCCTGGCGCAAGTACAAGTTCAAAATTCTGAAGTGGCAATGCACGAAACGTAACCTCTCCAGGGAAAGAATTAAGGAACTCCAACGTGCCAACATTTCAACGCTCAAGTCGACATCCATGTCCTTTTCCGACAGGTCCCGTGGCCACGGAATCTGCTCAGGAGACTACGCTTAGATGTCTGTTGAGACTTAGCCGCTGTGCGGGGCTTAAGCGGAGAAAAATAGACTCCGCGAACACGCGCTGTGCTATTGTGGAAGGCTTCCAAGACTTCAAGGTCGACCTATCGTGTCGTAGGTCCGCTGCCAAAAGTACTTGTACCCGTTCACGGACTTGATGTTCCCTCACCATTGCCGAGCAATCCAAAACCCTTCTCCACACACAGATCGAGAAGATGCTACCCGCTTACATGAGGTGGATAACATCATCAAGGCCTCCCCCGAAGAGCTGGGCGGCCTCGACCAGATTACCGGCGGCAGTCCAGAGGCTCTCCATCAAGAACATGAAGAACTTCAACCCAATGTCGCTGAGGATGTCAAGTCAACTTCGTCAGTGGACGCTGAACCACCCGAGATCGTTGATGACACGGTGCCGCTCTCCGAATCCTTCCACGTTGTAGAGAACGAAGCACCAGCTGAGGAAGAAGCTGCAAAAGCTGATGGAATGAAGGGAGCTTTCTCTGAATACGGCGAGGAAGAAACAATCCAGCCCGTTGACCAGGGAGGAACACGGACTGATAACGCTCCTAATTCGCGGCAAAGGCTCCCAACAAAAAACAAGACAACCGACCAAGTCACGGTGGACCAGCGTGTACCTACCTACCCAGAGTCCACGGAAGTCGTTGAATTCGCCGCCCCTCCGGCCCCGGACGTCCGCTCTTCCCCCAATACGAAGCAAACGCCTTAAAACCGTCGTTCTCGCTGGCCTGGCATTCCTAACGTTACTATGGCTATTACGCTGTCACCACTCAAATAACCCACAAACCAGGGCATCTCTCTCTCACTCGCCCAGTACCAGAACCTGCTCAAGGTCATCCCCCAGCTGAACGCCGAGGCAGCAGTAGACGTCTACATGCCGGATTATGGTTGTTGCTGCTGCTGGGCCTGTGATGAAGGCTGTTGTTTCGGCTATAATGGTTACTTGAGACAACGACCAGACGAACGGACGGGAACTGGGGAAAGTCTTTCATCAATAACATGAACTGTGAGCATTCCAATTCTATGATGCAGAATATTAGGTGTCGGTGGATAGATGAGTATCATCATGGCGGTATCGTGCGGGTTGTAGGCCAACTCACCCAGAAATTATGATACCTTACCAAAACCAATTCAGGAATCAGGCATACTACTCTGATCAACGTCAGCAAGTCCCACAACGCTCGCGGCAAGCTCATGCCAGGCAAGCGAATGAGCTAGGGACCCAATGCTAGAGTAAGGGCAAGAAGAAATTAAAAGCTCGCGCCGGAAACACCTCCAGGAGGATGACATGGCCATTAGTGAACAGCCTCCAGACCTAAGCGGCTTCCTGCCGCGTACCAAGACACGATGGAACATCACATCGCTATTCATCACCGGAGAGCACAACATGCGCCTCTTCCTAGACCTGTTCCCGGCGTGGAGGAGGGTCCGGCAGAGGACAGTGACGAAGCCTACTCCCCATCCCGATGCAAACCATCCGGCCGTCCTGGCCCTTAGAAACATCGGGGATGACATGGCAGAAGAGGATGTTAAAAGTAGGTATTATCAGGGCCGTAGCGAACATACTATAAGGTACTCTGGCAACGGGTGGTGTCAGCGAACCTCACTCGACGACAATGGTGTCCAGCAGCGGTGCACCGCGCGCGCTTGGAAGGCGCTGGCAAGGCCAAGAGCCCAGCCACTTACTGCCAAAGATGAGACTTTTGTCACCGTTGAGGAGGTTGATCCAAGTGTAGAGCAGAATTTTATGTAGACTGTAGGGAAGCCTGGGATCGATGGTCAATGTCATCAATTGGGCCTGTGTGACTTTGAACTCTTGCTTGGTTACCTGCATCTGTCTCTATGCCTGGTAGTAGTGTCTTGTGAGGTTATGCATTGTGTTCCATTGTTATAGAATCCCGTCCGCACTTCGTGTTGTCATGGAAGGCGTCGATAGGATTGCTTTTCAGGTGCGGTAAAGTTTTTGTCAGGGGCAGTTTGGCTCACTTGCTTGCCGAACAGCGTCTCGAGAGCCCCAGTGTTTGTTTATCGAACAATCCTGGTACTTTCCGCTTCGCCAGCTCACACTTGCGCCTTCTAGAAGGCCAATACAAGAGTCTTGGTTAGCGCTGGTTATCATAGCGGTCTTTTTGGTAGTCGAAGACCTTGGCTTCAAAGTCCGGATGAGGGTATTCACACTTCCTTTCCGCGCGAATCTTTTCGCGCGACGGGAAACAAGCTGTTACTTGTAGGTAGCTGGAATCGAATAGGCAACTGCTAAGCTGTGAAGTAATGCAAACAGCCAGCCCCGGGAAGAGAAGATGCAAACGCGCGTTGGCCACCGGTGGTGCAATTAGAGGGTTGAGGAATGGAGATGGGAAAGAAGATCGAAGTCGCGAACTTGAAGCTGAAGCCGAAGCTGCACGTCTTGTACCGCGCTGGGAAACTCTCACTACTAGTAGTCCGTAGCGGTGACAGGGCGACGGGGGTAGGTGAAAGGTGCTACTGCGGACTTGACGATGCTCGGACCGAGATGGGTCCCGTCGCCATGCGACTCTAGGATGCTTGCTCCTGGGGTTCAGCTGGGGTTCGGCTGGGGTTCGGATGGGGCTGCTCGGAGGACTACGCACCGAGCCGCACCAAAACGGATGCCAGTCCGATTCTAGCTCGATAACTCAAACAAGACAACAGGCAAGATAAAAGTCACAAAGCTCCCGCAGTTCCGGCTTGGCCTTCCTGAAGTTTTCAAGGCTTTCCATCGTTCCTTCCTTGAAGCTCCACGAAGTTCCACTCCACTCATGGGAGTCAAATGAGAAGGAAAGATGTTTGATGCCTTGTTGCTGCCTCTTCCACCCATGCACTGTGATGTATGCCATCGGAAATTACCATGAGGCTGCTCGCGCCACCAAATCACCATCACCAGATTCGGCTTGGCGTGGGTTTCTCCAGTCCTACACACCGACAACATCTTTCCGTCGTCACCGAGTGATTCTCATCGAAGAGAATGAACCCCGTCTTGGGTCATTCGTCTAAAGGTCCAAGCAAGACAACCAAGAGCGTCTGATCAAGCCTGATTACTAATAGCCTTCAACCGCAAAAGACGAAGAACGCATTCCCGTCCCATACCGTCCACGGTCCCGGTGAGAGAGACAAAGATATCAGGTACACTAATACCATAATCCCCAAACAGCAACAACACCGCCACTTCCTTTGTTACGAGCGGGAAGAAGAGCACCAACTAACAAGGAACATTATCCCAGTTCCCGTCTTGATGAGGATCCAGTCTATGACATTAAAGAAAAGGACATCACCTCCGACACTCTTCAGATCTTGTCTAGGTAGTCTTTTGCTCCTTGCCTTTCTACTCTAGACTGTTCTCCACGCAGTCTTTAGGTTCCTACCGCCCGTGAGCGACACTGCGGGTCGAGTCAAAAACTCTCAAGTCCTTTCCAGAGTTCCAGGGGCAGTTCGACTTTTTGAACAACCAAACAGGACAAGAGTGACCGTCAGTCACACCATAAACCGGCATCATGACATCAGGAACTAACAATGAGCAGATTAATCACCTCCGCACCATCAACGGTGCCGTCAGCATCTCCGTTCTACGGTTTCTAGCCAGATTCTGAACTTTGACATCGAGTCCAGTCCAATACTGCACTTTGATATCAGATAGGGTTTATTTCACCTAGATACCTCTCTTATAGAACCGCACTTAGACAGCCAGCCCGAGCCGAATGACTGGAACCACTCATCTCGCACGACCGACCATCACCCAAGTCAACCAGACTTCACCCCTCAAATTCAAGCACACACACTCACAACTCACAACTCAATCCGAACCTACCAACTCAGAGACGTGCCTTCCCAATATGCCCTCACTACCTCTCCGGCCCCCCGCACTTTCTGCACGCTCCGAAAGCGCCCATGAAGCTTACATCCCCGCCACCACCCTCTCCCACGTGCCCCCCCTCGGCTGGATCCTCATCGGCCTCCTCTCCGTCTGCTTCCTCCTCTCTTTTATCCTCGGGCAATGTCTAACATGGGGACAACCGACTTTAACAGAAAAGGAGTGGCGAAGACGGAGGGAAGAGGACTTCGAGGAGGTAAGTTGGAGGAGGTAAGTTGGAGGAGGTAGAAAAGCAAAAGGAAGAGAGTAACATCCCCACCCCAACGAACCCTCTGCCACGTCTCCCTCTCAGGCCGGATCCTCATCACCCTCCTCTTCGTCTGCCTCATCCTCTCTTTTGTCCTCGGGCAATGTCTAACATGGGGATAACCGACTTTAACGGAAAAGGAGTGGCGAAGACGACGGAGGGAAGAGGAGTTGGAGGAGGTAGAAAAGCAAAAGCAAAAGGAGGAGAGGGAAAGGAGAGGGGAGTGGGAACGGAAGGATGCTTTGCTGAGGGGGTTGAGGGAGGAAGGGTTGGGGAAGGAAGGGAGGGGGGATGTTGGGAAGGGGAGTCGACTTAGTGGGAGTGCTTTGGTGAAATGAGGGTGGGTGGAGGGAGCGGTAAGAGGAGGTGGGAGGGGAGCGGTAAGAGGAGGTGGGAGGGGAGGGGAGGGGAGGGATTTCATATGTTGAATAATTCGCTTCTCTCTGGTGATGATGTTTTGGGAGGATGTTTGACCGTGAGATGGGCAGCGATATGATGGGGAATGACTGGATGGGGACGACGGGGAGGGAGCGGGGGGAAGTTATTCCATGTTGACTACTTCGATTCTCTGGTGATGTGTTGGAGGAATGTTTTGCCGTGAACTAGGAAGCGATAAGAGGAGGAAGGAATGAATGACTGGATGAGGTAATGGGAAAGGGGAGGTTAGCGAGTCATGATGAGTCATGAAGACGAAAGGGGAGAAGAAGGGAATTTTGTGGTTCTTGTACCCAAAAAGATCTTTTCATGGGAGAAGAAACCACGGGGAAAGGAATTAAGTGTGATGAGAGATCAAGATGTACACACATAAAATCCAAGTTGTATTATCCGCTCCGTCATGTTTTCCGCTGCTCGCAGCTGCTTAACTATGTAAAAGATTCTCAAGGTATAAGGTATCCGCTCAATGTATGCTATATATGCAATTTGATAGAAGAAAAAAAACAAAAGCAAGGATATGTTGTCAGGAGTGAGTGAGAAGAGAGTTGAGCAGGTAGTCAAGCACCCCGACTGGTATCATCCATCTGTCCGTCTGTCCATCCATCTAAAGTGTCTTTCGCCTTCGCCGTTGCTGTATGTATGTGTTCGTCGTCAATGTTTTCATAATTTGCTCGTCCATAAGTCGTCGCAAGTGGTCAAGTCATCACCTCCATCACCCCATCACCCCAATCCATCCTTCTCACTACTTCCCTACCTCCACGCCCTCTTCCAGCATATGCGCGCTCAATACCCCCTAGCAGTCACCGCCCCAACAGCAAGCGTTTCAATCCGCCCCTTATACAACTTCATAACATGCATCAACGGATCACCCCAAACCACCTCCCTCAGCATCTCTTCACTCGACACCACATGCGCCACCACACCTTCATTCAATCTTTCCTCAACCGTCTTCCCCTTGCCCTTTAGGCGAGATTTCGGGTCACCACTCCTCAAAACTACAAGCCTTCCGGCGCAGGAGAGCGTGGAGGCGGGGAGTTTCCAAGTTGGTCCCGACGAGGAAGAGGAAGAGGAAGAGGAGGTGTGGCTGCTAGAGACCGAGGAGGCGGTCGTGGATGTTGTCGTCAGGGCGGAGCTGGCGGAGGATGTGGAGGTGCGGGAGCGCGAACTGCTGCGGCGGGAGGAACCGGAGGAAGAAGAAGAGGTATGGTGGCTGCTGCCGCTGCTACTTCGGCGCTCGGTATTCCTGGTGTCTATTGATTTGCCGGATTTCGACGATTGCAGCGATGACCGAGAAGACTTTTGCCCGGCGGCCTTCATGCGCATGTTGAGGTCAGAACTACTGCTCGGTCCCTTGCGACTTGTGGTGGACGAGAGTGTGTTGACGGAAGGCGCGGGAGAGGCGTACAACTCCAGCAAACTCTTCACGTAAGCCTTGTCCGCTCGGGCGACCGGATCACCCTCATTTATGAAGGATAGGAACAAGCTTTTCTTCAGTTCTGGCCTCCTCTCGTAGTCCTCCGGCTTCTTCAACGGGATGATGCTGATTGGTGGAGTGCCGAATGTGACGCAGTGGACGCGTTTGAAACACCCTGCTACCGCAGTCAATTCGCTTTGTGCCTCCTTGGTTGTCGAGAGAATGTGGCTGTAGAGCAGAGCAGCGACGGCGCCACCGGCGCTATGGCCGGTGATGAGCAGCGAATACGACGATCGGCTGGGATCCTCCTCGAGGAGCTGGCGCAGACGACGAGCGACGGGTTGGACCATACTTCGAGCGACGTCAAGGAAGCCAGCGTGGCAAAGGTTGCCGGGGTCGTCCAGGAACTCTTCGGGAGAGGTGGGATTAGAGTTAAGGTTGACGGCCCAGTCCATGAAAGTTGCTGTACCGCGAATGGCAAATACGATAGTGTTGACGTAATCCATTGGCACGGATTTGATGACCATGGCTTTGGCGCCGGTTCGCCAGTCGGCGTCGACGTGGGCGTCTCGTTCGGCGCCCTTGGGCTTTTCGTAGACTCGCTCAGAGTACTGGGCGGCGAGACAGAGGAGGGGCCAGGTGGGAATGTACCTATGATGGTGAGTGAGTTGACCAAATGTGAAGTGACGGTGTACCTACAGTCTCAAAGGAGGCAGGTCGGTAGGCAACCTCGAGTTGGCATAGAGGTCCACCTTGGCAAAGTACCCTCCCGAGTTTGTTGACGACGAGTGCTCCCGATGTTCCCTGTCCCTGTGCTCCCTGTGATCCCTTGAGTGCGAGCTGCTCCTCCGAATTCCCGACTTCACTACCGACCTCGATCCCACCATACTCGACGAGGGCGGGTACGAGGTTTCCTGAACAGCCGGCTTCCAGGTGAAGTGTTCCTTCTCATTCCCACTAATCTGGTTCAGATCTATCCTCGTCAAGACGTCATTTAGTCGACCGGAGATTTGGTCGTAGAGGGCGGCACTCTGGTTGAGCAGCTGGGTCTTGTTGTCAGGCCAATGGGGAAGCATTTCCTCGAAACCGTGGACGAGGCTTGGCACTTGGGAGATATCCGATGCCACCTCCATCACCGTCCCCACGGGCATCTTGGTGAGAGACCCGGTGCTGTTCTTTGGTGGCGGAATCGGTGGTATTGACTGGATAAGCTGTGGCGGTGGGGAATTTGGTCCCGGAGTGCCGAGATAATAGTGATGTTGGTTGACAATGATAGGCTGTGGTGAAGAAGGACTCCATCCTGGCGGTGATGGGAGGAGGCCGGCGGGTTCGAATGGCTGACCCCGATGCCAGTCATGCGGCGAGTAGGCTGGTGGCGGCGGAAGAGCGGCATAGTGATGTTTCGAGGACGAGCCGGAAACCTGCCGGTCACGATGACCTCGACTTGAAAGGTGAGGAGGATGAGGAGATGGTGTCGGTGTGTCTCTGTTGTCTTTCTTTGGTTTCTTTGACCGACCAAAGAAGAGGAAGCCCATGGTGAAGAGAGTAGTGGTAGTTTGCGGTTGCAGCTAAGGCACCCACATACAATAGACTGTAGAATAGGAGACAAGTGATGAGTTGAAGATCTAAGAAGTGAGAGATGATTTGGGAAAGGGAAGAAGCAGAAGCAAGAGTCAGAAAAGTGGATGGAGACTAGGACAACACATGGTCAACCGAGGCGGGCCGTCAAATGTGGATGACCCTTCACCCACCACGCTAGAAAAGGTCAAAAACTGATACGACACTAGTGTAGAGGTAGTCGTCGTGAAGCTGTTTGGAGCTCATGAGGGCCCTCGATGTGAGCTGTGATTTGCTGGGTGCCTGTCCTTCACTCGAGAGGCACAGGTCAATCCAAGGCGAGCATTCCCACAGTAGGGACGGGAGTGCCTTGCCGTTTTCATGAGGGGCCGCTGCAGCTTCCTATTCGCTGTCGTGGAACCACTAAGCCTCCAATCGCCGGCAGTGGTGGCGGTTTCGTGTGCCCCAGATTGGTGTAGACGGTAGATGACTGGTGGATGAGGGTCAGGCTTCTTGGGTGCCAGTGAGGGTTGGTGAGGGTTGGTGAAGGCTGGCGAGGGTTGATA
Source organism: Neurospora sp. FGSC 6877 (assembly GCA_009805295.1). Taxonomy (NCBI): domain Eukaryota; kingdom Fungi; phylum Ascomycota; class Sordariomycetes; order Sordariales; family Sordariaceae; genus Neurospora; species Neurospora sp. FGSC 6877. The sequence continues at coordinate 64,819 of RAON01000161.1, read as the reverse complement.
GCCGCCCACGATAGAATGGAATCTGCATGGATTGCTCGATGTGAGCGGGGTGCCGCAGTCCGTCAAGATAGGTATTGATATCAGGCCAATACGGACGAAAAGGTGTGGGAGCATTGGGTACGCGAGCCATTCTTGTCCATTCTTGTCCGTCTCTTGTCAAAGGTCTGGAGAAAGGGAAGCTCTCGGGAGATGCATGCTGCACCCAAAGGGCCGTTATCTGAGGTGCATAGAGCATCGGCAGTGTCAGTGTCAGTGTCAGTGCCAACGTCTGTTCGGCAAGTGTCCGTCTGGCTGTCTGCTGGCCCGGCCACGTCGTCGACATGTCCACACTCGTTGACTTGCTGACTGTGGAAGTGGCTGCTCGAAGCTTTGGGGTCCAGGAAGCTTCATGATCTCTTTCATTGCTTGTGGTCTCGACCTTCACCCCGCTCCCATCCGGCCTGTCCTGACTCGATGGCTGCAGTGGTGGACGCAGTACGGGAAATGTAGGGGGACGTAGGGGGTGGGAAGAAGATCAGGGCAGTCCAGTCATAAAGAGACAACAAAGAGCGAGTCCAACCTAGCTCTCGCCTTGTGAAAGTGAAGAGAATTTTAGACTTGTTAGTGCTGGATGACTCGGCCGAATTGGTTGGCTGTGGTTGACTTATACAGCGTCGCATTGCAGCCATTGGCTCTTAACAATTAATCGGTATTGGATTGTCAGGAACAAAGTCGGCGAAATCGGAATGCCCTCAAGGGAAGTGCTGGCATCTGTTCACATGCTTCTGGAATCCACGGTTGCATTGCTTCCTTCATTGTCAGAGAGTTTCGCAAGATCGACTCGGATTGAGTGATGATGCCCGACGGTCAATGCAAGTTCGATGGCAGTAAGATGAAGCAAAGATGATAACACCTACAAGTATCATTGAGGAATGAGCTGTTAACGTGTTTCACGTTATTAATAGCATTCTGCTAACAGAGAGACACTTGTCAGTCATGGCAGTTTCACTCTTGTCTGAGGAGAGCTCTTACCCCACTCTTTCCTCCCCCCATGGTGGAGCTGACTCGCGATCTCAGGGTCCGTTGCCGGTGCGGTGAAAGGTACATTGGTACCTGACCTTGACTGACCCCTTTACGCCCGTGCACCGACCACCCTGATGGCCAACTGAGCACCGAGCAACCCAACTGCCAGTGGACGCCGAGACGGTCAACAATACCCCAATCGTCGATCAGGACGACTTGACAAGGACCCGACCAGCACGACGCGATTCTTGTGTATCCGTTGTGTGCCGTACACCGACACCGACACCGACACCGACCCAGACACCGAGAGCACCGAACCCGACCCCGTTCCCCCGTTCCCACCACCGGCGACCCGACCACCGCCCAGACTACCTAGTGTAGCACACCCAGATAGACACTCCCCGGACTGCTGTTCCCCCTCGAAATGCATCCAGAGTCGCCATGGACTTCTGGTCGCGCCTCATAGCACACACGCTCCCCTCGACGGGCAACTCGCGGAACTGGAAGGACTTCGCCAAGGATCCCGTCCGTCGACTCCAACGCTTCGAGAAGGAATACACCCAGCTCATCCAGGCATGGCGCCTCTCGCCCAGCATTGCCCACGATGACGAGGCTGCCGAGCGCATCGAGATTTGTCTCCAGGAGCTCACCACCATCCTCACCGACGAGAACCGACGCCCTCTCCCCCATCCGTGCATCACCTTCTGCGCCACCAAGCAGATATACATCCCTATAGCCAAGATCTCCACGAGCTCCAACAACGAATGGGTTATCAAGGAGGCCGTCCTCTTCTTTGCTACCTTGATCGAGAGTGAGGAGGAAGCCTTTGTCGAAAATGACCACTTCTCCGCTAGCCTTACCCACCTGATGGTGCGCATCACCGGCGCCAACGCCATCCGTCTGAGCGCCGACACCGAGGCCCGCGTTGTCGAGTTGGCCTTCAACATTACTACCAAGATTCGTCTCGATCCCGAGATCCTACCCGCGTGGTTCAAGTCACAGTCGCAGAATGGAGAGGAGAGGCAGCCCCTGGGCGAACATGAGCGGTTCACGGGGAGGACACAGAAGCAGGACTTCCCTCTCTTCTACCTGCTCATGGACTACATCCACCACGAAGGCAAGGTGGGCGACTTTGCCAGGACGGGTCTGTTGTACATCATCGAGGCGGCGTCTAGCTCCGTCGAGCTGGAGCAATGGATTGTCGAGAGTGATCTTTCGACCTTGATGGCCACCGGTTTGGGTGCTCTGTATAGTCAACTGAGCCGCAAGCTCGTCATCGACCATCCGTCCAATGCTCTCCCGGCCATTCTCGCCCTTTCGGACTACGAACATCCCAAACCCAGCTACGAAGTAATCAGCTCTTGTACATTCGAGTTCCAATCGCATCTAGACACCTTTCTTTCCCATCTTTTGTTCTGGCAAGATGTCTTGAACCACTGTCGGTCGGTAGAGGTCAAGTCTTCTTTGCTGGAGCACTTCCAGGTCATCTTTTTGCAGCAACTCTTGTAAGTCAGTCTCTGACCATGCTAACACCGTTCCACACTAACTCTGCAGATACCCATCACTCCTCGAGTCGTCAGATATTGACGGCGGTTCCTCGGTGGCTGTCTTGACTTATCTCCGTCATATCCTCCAATCTGTTGACCACCCCGACATGATCAACCTGATCCTGCACTACCTCTTAGGTCTGCCCGACATTGTAGGATCCGTCTCGTCCAACTCCAAAGACGGCGTAAGTGCCGCTCGAAAGCGCAAGTCTATGGATCTTGCTACCATGATGGCCTCCAAGTCCGAAGCCGCAGCAGACCCCTTGCTCTTCAACTTGGTCGATCTCATCCTCGCCTGTCTCAGATCGCAAAGTCTCCAAACCATCTACGTCACACTACAGCTGGTCTCGGTGATTCTTAAGAGACATCACCGCTACGCAGTTATCACCTTGCTCTACACCGAAGGCGTACTAGGCAACTCGTCTTTTAGGACCACGGGCGCCCACGAGCAGGAAGTCGAGTACCTGATGGGCCTAGCCCAGACCATCGGCGGCGAGGACAACTTCAACGAGATCTACGACAGCGTCATCAAGGATACCATGATTCGCGTCGAGAACCACCCCTGTTCCATGAAGTTGATCACCCCGAAAGCTCTAGCCAGCAACCACAAGCAGCCCGCCATCCCCGACAGCTTGCCCGGTGCGCCCAGAGACGTCCGCTCGCACACGTTGCACCCCGACGACCCCCTGCTCACCATTGTCTTGGACCGGCTCGAGACATTCTTCATCAACCCCGTTGAAACCAACCTGTCGTTAACCGAAGTGATATTCGACCTGGCCATCTGCGGGTACATGCATTTGGAGGGTTGGTTCCTGAGGCATCCGACCAATTACACCTACGACGAGGACCACGAAGCACCTGCGGCCGAACCACCAGCAGACATCGACCCTGAATCCCCCGAATACGCCGAATACCAACAACTCCTCTCCATGCACCACTGCCGGCGCCGGCCGCAATGGTCCCGCGATTCACTCCCCCGGTTATTGCGCATCCTGCAAACCCTCTGTGACGAAGTCGCTGCCTACCGTGACACCATCCCCCGCTTCAACGACCTCCTCCAACAACGTCGCGAAGCCTTCCAAACAGCCGATGGAGCCTCAATTCCACCCTCCGTCGCGCCCTCCGTCATCCCCTCAGCAGCCCCTTCGCGATCCCGGACACCCTCAACACTGCAACCACCCGCCCAACTCACCCCCGGCCTGAGCGCCCCGGGTAACGCCGCGCCTGAACGGCCAACCTCCGGCCTCGGCCTCGAATCCTTCGCCCAGCGCATCTTCTCCGACCTCTCCTCCACCGTTTCTGTATCTCCCAATCGCACAGCGAATAACTCACCCCGCCCTCGCTCCAACACCACCCGCACTGTTTCTGAGCGGTCTTCTTACTTCACAAGCAACGAAGCCCCGCCTCCTCTACCACCTAGGAACCGGACGCCGAGCATGCTCGTCACCTCACCAGGCAAGGGAATGGGCGGCTTCGGCCTAGGAGCAAGCGGAAGCGGATTAGGCGGCGCGAGTGTCCCAGGCGCAGTGGCTAGTGATATTAGTGGCACTGGGAAGATGGAGTTGGTGATGAGCCAAGCTAGGGCGTTCCAAGCTGTGGATCAGAGTATTTTGGCGAGGAGGGTGGGGATTCCGGATGTTTCTGCTGCCAAACACGTTGGTCCTGGTCCTGATGGGCAGACCGAAAGCAAGGGAGACGAGGATGTGGCGTTGGAGGAGAGGAGGGCTGGTAACGAAGGGGAAGGGGCAGGGTTGCCGAGGATGACAGTCCATTTACCCCCTCCTAAAGGAGAAGATGGAGGATTGGATGCGTTGGAGGGTGATGAAGATGATGAGGAGGCGAAGCCGGCTGTTCCTCCTAAGGATGATCTGCCTTCTCCTGCTGCTGCCCCTGTCGGTAATGCTGGCGAGGCTACCAACGGCGAATCCTCCACCTCCCAAACAGATGGGACCACCCACTCGGAGCAACAGACCTCCACCACTGCCACCGCCACGGCTGATGACCAGAGTCCGAGCAAGCAAGATGCAGATGATGCCCAGAAGGCAGCCGAGGACCAACAAGTAGGCCAGGAAGCAGCGGAAGCAGCAGCGGCAGCAGCAGAAGCAGAAGAAGGAAGAAAGGCCTCAGTCTCACACGTCCTCACCAACGTCATCATCCTGCAATCCTTCCTCTTTGAGCTGGCGAGCTTGGTGCAAGTTAGGGCGGGCGTGTTTGAGGAGGTTAGGTTCGTGTAAACAGTTACAGGTACTATTATTCAGGTACCTACTACGTGTTAGATACAGTATATACTATAATCTTACCTCGTGTGGAAATTGGTCTGGAGATGCTGGAGAGGTTGGAGAGGCTGAAGAGGCTGGAGAGAGTGGAGAGGATTGACTGTGTGAGTAGTGACTAAACTAGTGACTGATGGTTGGTAACTGGAGATCGATCTTGCTTCAAGTTCAGACGGGATCCAGCAGAATAGTTAACGTTTTCATGGCCGATAAACGTTCGCACTAACCTTTTCGTATCCTGTTGAAGGTCCATTATGTCCATTTACGTACCCAATATCAACACTTTCGGGGAAGCAATCCATGGTTCTTAGCAACCATAGTGGTCTTCTTGTTATTGCGGCATGTCGTTTCCTGGACCTACCTATCCTCGCATTTGCGACTTCAGGTTTTATTTACAGCTTAATGCGACCAGGGATGGAAGCAGAAGGAAAGGTCACTACGACTAGTACAGTATCTATCATCATGTGTTCTCAGTCCTCCTCCGTCTGCCGAGTGGCTTTGCTGATTTTGCTCCTCTTTGAACACGGTTAGTCCTGTGATAGATATGCTGTCTACAGTAAAAAGAGAAATGATCATTCCTTTAAGTTCATGTGTAACTGCCACCCCCCCCCCCCTCTTCCAGTCCGATAAACTCGACATATGACACTGGCTTTATTTGTTGTTCAATTCTGTGTTATACAGTCCAATGCTGGTTTGTTTCTTACCTAGCTTAGTACTCCTGGTATATTGGACAATAGCCATCCCGAATTGTTCCAAACCTTATAAGGACAAATTGAATAGCTAAGTACGAATCGAAAAGGCACTAACAAGATTCAGTATGGCATATTCAACTTCAGATATGACATATATAAAGTAAGATTACGCCTTAATGATGAAACTAAACGCATTAATCAGATATAGAAATACCTAAGGAAGTTGATCGGAGGTCTTGAGCTAACAATCAAACCAGTATTGGACTGTATGAGGCGCACTAATCTCTTGGTCTTTTTGAAACCTTCTTGGGACTCCCATGATGAAAGACATTGATTTTATTACCTAACGCTAACGACGAAGAAAAAAGCATACGCTCTACGTATGTCTGGCTGGTAGCCTTGGTGTCCTTTCTGCCAACCCATCGACATCTTGCTGGAAGTTCTTGGTCCAGTACCTGACCTACTACCCGGAGCCTTTATGAACGGAAGCGTGACAGCTCGTCCGACGACCATGGGATACACTGCCGTTCATATATGCTCCCTTTCATGCATCTGTATGTTTCAACCTCCCATTCCAGTCCCCAACCCGTACGCTTCTTCTGTGCCCAAGGCTCTTGCTCTCACCCCCCTCATATTACCTCCATAGGTCTCCCAGTTCCAAGATCAAGTCAGTTCGTCTTCACTGTGTCTATTCTGTGGCTGATACCAGATCTACATCTGCACTTTGCTCCCGGGATTCCCATTCCCTCTTCTCTCTCTCCTCCTCCTCCTCCAACCACGCCCTCCTCATCCTCCATGTCCACGTCCTCCATCTCCTCCTTCTTCGCCTTTTCCTACTCCATCTTATCAGTCTCATCTCACGCCTTCAACTGCTCGTCTTCCTCCAGGGTACGTTCCCTCTTCTTTCTCATCTTCACCTCCTTATCCCACAACTTCAAGTTCTGTCTCGTTTCCTCATCTGTCTCACCTCTCGCAATTCCGGAAACACTTTCATCACAATCTTATACACCTCTTTCCACGCCTTGTCGCTGAATATTCTGTACGTGAGCATTCTTTTGCCTTGCAGTTTGCTGTTCCGAGGGCCCATGAATTTCTTCTTCCAGATTTTTGACTTAATGGGATGATTCTGGGCCTCCCGCCTCATAATATCTCTTGCGTCCATGTATGTCGAAAGATCGGCAAACTCCAATAACCTGTTGTCGATGTGGATATGGTTGCCGATATTCTTGGTTCCCCTGGCGTCGTCGGGTTCTGGTTCTGAGGGTTTGCTGACTCGGAATGCGTAGGCGCAGGCGTGGACCTGAGCAGAGAAGATACCGGAATTGTGGTTCCCTGTCCGGAGCTTGAGCCCCCGGTATCACCACCATGCTGGCCAGCTCCAAGATCACGGTCGGGGGCAGGGGCAGCCATGTTGTTCTGGTGCTCAGAGGAGGGGTGGAAGCTGAGACGGAAATGAGGTCAACATCAGTTGTGAACAAGTGGGAGTGGATCGGGGTGAATATGTACTTACCTCAAGATGGAGAAGTGGAACGGATCGGGTCAAGTGATATGTACCTGGCCAAAGAAGAGAGCAGAAGATGCGGTTGATGCCAAAGCTTACGGTCAGTCAAAGATGCAAAAATGTGATTGTTGATGATTTTGAAGATGAGTGATGAGCCAATCGGTCAAGAGGATCTGGAGGAGAAGTCCCCAATATATAAGGTACCCAATCAGTCCCCCCGCTCCTCTTCACCTCGTGGCTTCCCGGCTGTCCCTCCCACCCAGCCCTCCTTCCTTTTCGTCGTCAATCAAATGTCGTGACTTCCGTTCGAGGCGGTGATGCCTTCCCGTAGCTCAAGAGCACGAGCGCAGCGGGCGCTTTCTGGAAAGAAATGATTACAGGCCCTCATTCTGGTGACCGCAGGGCACTGAGTCTTCATGTGAATCATATGATGGGCCTCTCAGGCGCGGCTCTCCTTCCCCGTCGCCTTCAACTTCCCCTCCCATTCCCCCTTTCCACTCTCACCCCTTATCAACACCCTGAAAAAAACAAATCTCCGTGCGCTTGGCATTGAGTTGGCGTTGGAGGTGCTATTATCATAGAGGTTGACAGGCACGAGACGATAGAGCCTTCGATATCACCTGTGGTTGTGCCATCTCCAAGGCCGAGAGCAGAGGACGGAAGGGGCAAGGGAATTTAAAGGGAAGGGAAGGGAAGGGGAGCAGACATGTTGCTCTCAAATGAGACTGTTGATGATGGGTTGGGGATGCCGACACGGAAATAGTCAGCGCAAATCCAGTATTGTGAACGAGTGGCATAAGGTCAAGACGGGAAGCAGGTATTTACCAATGTATCTAGAGAAGTCGAACGAAACTTTGAACACCCGAGATTATCTGTGGGCTGGAGCTTGCAAACGCAACATGTATCCGTAAGCAACTAGGCTCAAGGACCCAATAAAGAAAGACACGATCATTTACGTCGGTGCAAGAGAATGGCCCACTGGCTGAAGATGATGAGGCTAGATTCCCTATCAATTTTGATGGCAGAACCCCTAGCAGATGTGAACAAACCAATTGTAACCGCCTTTGGTCTTCATGTACCCTTTGTATCCATGTCTTAGCCATACATATGCCCCTATGCCATCTAGAAAGATACAAAGTAGTTTACAAGTAATATAAATAAGTCATGATCTTTGTAAACCCATGTAAGCCGACAATAACATGACAACGTCGACAAAACGAAAACAGTATGCCAGGGGAGCAAAGCACCCAAGCACATCAGCAAGGGCACCCATTGTCATTAATCATCCACAAGTCAACACTAACTTAAGCAACCACAACAACAACTAACAACCAACTGAGACAAGTTGCATGAGCCCTTCTGACTCACTCCCCAGATCTACATCCATAACCATATCTGATGCTGAATTAAGTCTTGCAATGCTTTGGCAAAACCGTTCACGTTCCCATCATCGTCCAAGTCCAGTCCAGTGGCCCAAGTCTTCAGCCCCCGCTCCATCCAGCTTCCTCATCATCCCTTTCCTCCCTTGCGTTGCATATATCATGTGCCAATCGCTTTCCCCCACGTTCTTCCTCTTGAAGATGTATCATGACAGTCCCATATCCCTCTCTTTCTTTCCCAAACCATTTACATCAAGAAGAACAGATGTAGTTGCCAAAATCCATTTCGCCATATCGAAACAAGTCGAACTAACTCCCTCCAACGCCATCCGCATGTGTCGCGTTCTACGACCGACCGAGCACGAAGGATATAAAATCATTTTAACGCCGTAACCGCTTGGAGGACCAAAAAGCAGGGCGGTTATGCAGCATGCCAAGAAACGGCAGACAAGAGACAAAGGAAAATGTCGGCAGGCTGTTGTGGGCCGGTCAGGGTATCAAACAGAGGGCTATGGAAGCGCTCTCTCCGTGGTTGCGGCATCCTCATGATGCGCATGTTGGGCAATTGTCCGGACCCAACAAAAGATGCTCAACGAGAAGGCGGCACCAATTTTTACACCCGGCCACAGGGTGTGTCGCCTGACAAAGGAGGATATCATCAAATGAAGGCGTCCCAGGGATGGCCCAGTTATCTTTGGTTCTGGCTCTCGCTCTTCCAGATGCCGGCACCGAGCGGCTTGCTGACGCCAAAGCCCACACCGACGGCAACACCAATAACGAGCAAGCCGATCATGACCTTGACGATGATGCGGTTGCGTTTGCTCATTTGTGCCAGACAGTTGCAGGTATGACGGTTCATCTTGGCATCCTTCGCCTTTTGCTTCCAGTGGTCTTGGCCGGGCCAAACCTGGCAATCTGTTGTGCCCCCCTTTGTCGTCGTAGTCTTCTTGATGCAGGGTTCATTGGTGACCATGGCTTCGATATCGGTCTCGAAGGGATTGGCACGAGCGCTGTAGGGGGTAGAGACGTCTGATGGGCGTGATAGTGTCATGTTCTTTTCGGCCATGGGAGAGAGGCCGTCGGGGAGTAGGGTATCTCGGGAAGTCTTTGGCTGGAGGCGGGTCGTGGTGGTCTCAAGGTGCAGGCCGGCCTTGTTCCGCTCATGGTCGATGAGGGACGCCATGTTGGAAGCGGGAGTGGGCGGTGGCAAGGGTCAAGTAGACGAGAGGAAGGGCTGGGGTGGTGGTTGAAGGCTAACTGGCTAGACGAGTAAAATCTAGTGGTCGGTTGAATTGGATAGTGTCGATGTTGGAGGTGTGTTGCCGACCGTGTAGTCCGCGAGCGTGATAGGGATATATGACGGCGAAACGTTACCCGAAATGGCGATCTGGAAGGAGTCAGCTACACGTCTTCAGCAGAGACGGAAGAGCAAGCACAGAAGGGCGACACAGGGGCAGTCCGTTGGGAAGGAGTGACGAGGTTGGTGGTGGGCACGGGTGCGTACAGCAATGGCCATGATCCATGATGCACAAAGTGTGCACAGACAAGAGCGACAGAAAAGAGACTCACCAAACAGGTCGCAATGTGGTGGCCGTTTGGATTTCCCTTGGCTGAATTAGATGCACACGGCTAATATCTCGATCTCTGGTTCGACTCGAATATCGATCGACTGGCGTGTAATCAATTGAGAGACGAACAGAAGGATCCCCGGCAAACAATCTCTACCACGTGTGGTCGTAGTGTAGAGGTAGGTAGATAGGTAGGACACGACGACGGGGAGATGAGAGACAGAAACGAAGACAAGGGAAGGAGGGATAGGGCGCGGCGACCTTGGGATTTCCCGTATTAAGATCTGTGGTTGATCCTGGAGGCAAGGAAGACCGATTGACGAGAAGTTGCACAAGACCAGGCTCACTCCAGCCGAATTAAGTTAGGTGGATAGTGGTGAATCCGGGAGGGGAAGAGAACGGAATGGCGTCGTCGTCGTCGATGTCGTCGAACACCCGCCTGGTGAAATGATGGGGATGACGATACCTGGAGAGATAGGTCCAGGTATTGCATGAAGAGGGAGGACAACAGATGAGCGAACTGAACCGACAAGAGGAAAGGTTCAAGTTGGAGTTTCAAGAGCCAGTGGGGGAGCAGCAATGACACAGCAACGGGCAGATACCAGGGCCAAGTTCAGAGACCCAGCCGCAGGCATTGAAACTCCCAATTGGTTCACGCAAGGAGGGAAATGAGAAGGGGCAGGGGTACGTACCTACTGGCACACAAATCAGCACATTTTCATTGCAATTAAGAAGGTGCGCACTGTCACCAAAGTCACCTTATTCCAAGCGAAGAGAGAGGCACGCAATGCAAGTCAGGTAGTCTCTCTTTTCCCTTGTCTTTTTCCTCCTTTGCTCCTTCTCCCCTGGTCCGCCGTCCGCGTGTAGTTCACAATCCATTCACCAATTGGCCTCCTGAAAATACGGGAGGAGCAGAGGCTTGGTGGGAGCTAGGGCCAAACAGGGGAAAGTTCATGTGAGCAAGGGTCTACCTGCAGCAGTCGCGACTCGCGGCCACTCTTGGCTGAACGTCTTAGCTGAGCCGTTCGCTTGTGTGCTCCGCCAATAGCAAGCCCGGACAAGTGGATCGTAACCAGCCGGTTCTAGACCCATTTCCCTTTCCAGTTACACGCCGCTTGTCTGATTGGCCCTGAAGAGGCCCTTATGGTGGGCAACCCCGGGCAAAGCTAAAGTAGGCCACCCCACCGTTGGTACCTTACTTTAACCTTCCCCGTCGCTTGCCCTTCCCCTCGAGTGAAAAAAGGGGCAATTGTGCTTAACGACTCGAACATGTCGAGATGATCGTTGAACATCATTCCACTTCAACTTGCCCAACACCACAATGATTGACCGACAAAACCACCACAAAAGCACGCAACCGGCCGTGATGGGCTGCCGTGGACGATGTGCCGGCCTGTGCAACAAGTAGCTGCATCGACGGTCGGCGCAGTGCGCGTAGTGGCCCTAATCTTTACGTTGATAAGACGCCCACATAGCAAATTGTAATATTACCATGTTCACCAAAAAAAAAAAAAAGACCGTGTTTTTCTGGCGCACGATTCAGGCACAGGATTCCCGATATTTGGAAACATAAAGCATTGGATGAAGCTTAATTCGAGCCTTACTTTACATCATACCGTCTCTCGAGCGTCTATCTCGAGGCACTGTGAGTTAGTTCAGCTGTAATGATCATCACCGGTGGGCGATCGAGGTTCCAAACAAGCCAAGTTCGACGACAGCTCAGCGCCAGACCCTCACACACGTGCTCCGACATTCTGGGCACATGGTTCTTTTGTTTCTTCTCGTCCTCTTCCCCTCACTTGTTATCTTCTGTGTTGTGTTGGTCTCACATACATGTGTACGCACGATACTGTGCCAACAGCAAACCCAGAGATGTGGATGAGGACGGTTCATTCTCCCGGTCACGCTATTTCGGCCCATCTGTCCCAAAGTGGGATTGTATGCCATTCCCTGAGGATTAAACTTTGCCGTCACTGGTTCTGCCAAGGCCCGCTTGTTTTTTTTTTTGTTACGTATATGCGTATATTCCTTGCAGGTTCTTAACATCTCCACATTGTTTCTTTCTTTCTCTCTTCAGGTTTCACATCCGGGATCAAACTTGAACAATCAGGATCCGTCCATTGTCTTCACCTTCAAATGGCTCCCAGAAAAATGACTAAATTCCAACACTTGATCCTGAACAATCAATGCTTCGTCCGTCAACGTCAACAAATGGGATAGGCTAGACGGCCCCAATAGCCCAATGCCCCCCTTCGGCTCCGTCCCCGGTCCCACCATCCGCACCAAAAAAAGTCTGGGGCGGTCTGGACGGGAAGCTACTCCATGAGCTTAATCCTACCTCCCTACCACTCCTACCGACTCCCTCGGGTCCTCTTCGCCACCATAAAGTTTATCGCCCGCAGCTCCCACGAGAACCACGCGGCGCACTCCGGCCCAATATGTATTGCGGGCTGAGACTCTATCCACATGAGCGGGAATCGCTCCATGCGGGGAAAAGAGCGCTAGCATGAAGAACTATCGACCGTGGCTTTTGCCGCTAGGTAAGAAGCATTCCTCCTTCCTTATTCCTCACGTCATCCCTTCAAGGGCGAGAGACAAAAATTCACACGGTTTGGGATGCGGCCTCTTCCCAAAAGTCTCAAAGGCGAGGGAGCGTATGTACCGAGGTGAAGCCAGCCTGCCAGTACAGTAGCACTTCGACTTCAGGTGAAAGCTCACATCCACAGACGCGACTCCGATCGAAAACCGGGTAGCCCAATTCATCACACGCTATCAACATTGAATGCCAAACACATTCGAAAACCGTCCAACACAACCCACGTTGTGCAGAGCAGGTGTCATCTGTCACCCTCTGTCAAACTGCCAGCACGGAGGGTCTCGCATCGTCCCAAAGTTCGCACGCACACCTGCCTCATCGTCCCTTTCTGTGAAGGCCCGTTGGTGTTCCTGATTTCCACCGCATCTTCGTGCAACACACCATCGTCGTCAGGTTCTCTTGTTGTACCGTCGGAGGTCTGCTCGCCAGTCAACGCCTGCCGTTTCACTTTGGTCCCAAGTTCGCCTTTGTCCTTCTTCAAAAGCACATGTGTTTGTGTACGTGGATTGGAAGATTCGCGATCATACTTTGCGATCTGATTCCAGATTCGTTTCATGTTCGATCTTCCGCATGTTCGGGGAGAGTCCTGGGAAGTGTCGTGCGCCTGATGACGTTAAGAAGGGTCTTTTGATGGTCATAAGAGCGACTCTATGAGATGATAAAGCAAAGCTGTTGTTTCTCTATTTTACATTTGTGGGCGGTAACCATTTTCACCCCATTTGAGCCCACCATTTGAGGGAGCCCGTAGAAACGTAGGAAAAAGACGGAGGAGGGCTCAGGTTCACCAAGTGGTGATCACGCAATGAGCTCCTGGTCCTCGAAATGTGACGGAATAATGCGCCGTCGTCTCACTCAAAGCTAATCAAGCCGGCAGAGGAATTAAGATGAAATTCCAGGCAAGTCTCCGGATTCAAGTGTGTTCTATCCTCAAAGTACCTTCACGATTACCTGTATGGAAGTTTTCATCTCAAACCCCTCAACTGTTTTTGGAAGCAAACTCTAGAAAGGCAAGAAAGGCGAAGTGTTCCTCCTAGGAATTTCCCTCTCACTCCTTCCGGGTCCGGGACGTGAGATGGAGGATGCTGACTCCGAGAATGATTCCTCGGCCTGTGCCTTTTGCCTTTCGTGATCTATCCGGAGCTCATGAGAAGGAAGACGGCTACCGAGGGCATAGTTCATCGTCAATGGTTACTTTCTTAGTCTTCATCGCATTTCGCTCACCTTGTGTGACTGGATTCCACGGCAGACCCCCATTCTCGCGAAAACAAGCCAGAGGGACCCAGAAAAGTGTCCGAGTAAGAGCCGAGGGACAAGAAGAACATGATTTGTTAAAGGAGAGAATTACGACCTCAGATTAAAAGATGAAAGTTCACAGGTCATTCATGGGATTTCAAGCCGAGAAAGAGATCGAGCGTGAGCAAACTACTGTCGAGCTTCCGCCCCCTGATGGTTCTAGCCTCTACATGGGATATCCGACGACATAGTTTGTTCTTACATTCACGCCTGAGCTCGCTGGGTACTCCCGCCTGGAGACGTCACCAAGTTTATAGCGATGTGATGGGTATTGTTTTAAAGTGCTGTTGCTTGCTATACGAAGCTTGGACCCAGTAGCAGTTGTGGTCGGGCATCCCATCAACAGAGAGAAGCCGGTCTTAGTGGAAAAGATGTCTTTTTGGCGTTCTGATACATCGACAGTACGCCGGGTTGCTTCCAGATGAAATGGACTGGGCAGGTGAGTGTTGTTTTGTATGTCGTGGGAGATGCTGAATGCTTCTTTCATCTCATGGTCTTTGGTCACCCGTAAAGGTAATTGTTTGTTTGCTTCCAGGCTGCATTTCCTCACACGATGAGGTTTTTCGTCTCAACATCCTGTTGTTTCCCTCCAGGATGTTGCGCATGATGCAGAATCGAACGATGAGAACGTCCTCATCCGAACCTCTAGCCAGGAGGGTTCTCACGAAGACCGCGAGGATCATCCTCCAGACAAGTATAAGAGACCACCGTTCCTCTCACCAACAACGGGATTCTTTCCTCCTTCAACCTAACCACATCAATCTCACGAAGCTGTATCTCAGCCCACTCTCAACTTCAAAGTTCACACCTGTCAACAGCCTCTACACTCCCTCAAGATGCACACCACTCGCATCGCCACCGTCCTCCTGGCGTTGGCGCCCACTGCCATTCTCGGCAGCCCCGTGCCTGTCCCCAAGGCCGGCGTCGCCACCAGTGACCACCACGGTCTCACCGGTTCCAAGGTAAAGTTCCCACCCTCATACCTCCCTGGCCCTCAACTCAAACAACTAACACTTGCCTTAACAAGGCCACCAATCATGGCCTCTGCAACCGAGACGACCAGGACTGCCAGACCAAAACCGTCGACCCCGGCGACTTGTGCATCAACGCCCATGCCACCATAATTTGCACCCCCGGCGGAGAGGATAATTCCAACTGGAACCAGAACACCAAGCGCTCTAAGCCTGACGACTCGGTCAACCTCGAGGCCACCCTCGTCGAGGCAACTGCCAAGGTCGAAGCCAGAGATGACACCGATCCCGACGTCTGGAACTGCAGCTATAACTCCCTCAGACAGTACGAGTGCACCGGCGGCCCCGACAACGAGACCTGCGTGTTCGACGACGGTCGCGAGGTTTCTTGTACCAGCAGCCAGAAGACTGCTGCCCCCCAGACCAACACCAGAGACGGCGGTGATCCTGATTTCACCTGCGTCACTGACGTGAGGGGAGTTTACGTCTGCACTGGTCCTGATGTCCGCTGCATCATTGGGAAGCAGGGTGATGCTACTTGCAGCTTTAACGGCCCTGATGGTTCCGACGGCGATGCTAGCAAGTTCAAGGTCAATACCGAGCGTCTTGCCGGTGTTCTTTCCACGGCTGCGCCCAAGCCTAAGGACGACAGTGACCCCTTCGACGCCAACCCCAATTACACCTGCTCTCAGATCTCGGATTGGACTTGGTCTTGCGGTCCGAATGGTGTTGGTCCCGGCAATCCTAGCAGCAAGGGTAAGTGTCTCGACAGTCGTGTCTCGGACGATGAGCGTTATGACCCTGGCCAGGGTTGTAACCAGCCGCAGGGTTTCTTTGGGGGTTGTAATGGGAAATAATGGAAAGGACGCTGTTTGAGCGGAAGGTGGATGGGATGCTGACTGCCACTGGGTAGAATGAGAAGAAGGGTGCCAGCAATGGAGGCCCCGATGATGGCGGTGATAATCCGGATGAGGATTGTAGCGTTGTGGAAAGCTTTTTCTGGTATTGCAGGGCAGGTGAGAAAGGATCGGACCGGACTGGGAATATGCTCGCAATGCTGGGAAGTTCCTTGGGATCTTAACCACCAGCTACTTCTAACCAACCAAAGCTAAAGCTAGGGCAAAGGGTAACTTGGATGCGGGAAGGTTCATCAGGGTTTTTAGGTCGAAGGATCTAGTCAAGATGCGTAAAGGTGATAGCTCGACGGCTTGACGACGGAGGTATATCCGACAGTCACTGACGTGAACCAGATAGCTCACATATATAAACGCTTGTTTTCTTTGCAAGATAAGATCTCGTCAAGGCTTGACTTGACGAGGATCAAGTTGACGCCTGCCATACTGGCTTTGGAATAAGTAGGCAGGCATTTTCGCCAAGTTGAAGTGTCAAATTAGTGATGAAAACGGCCGAGGGCAGCTTCGAAGCCAGAGGAAGTAAGGGGATCTTGTCAGAATATGCCTTGCGAACACTTGAGCTATGGTCTGCAGTCGTGATATGGTTCGAATTCGTCTGGAGCGATGCTCATGTGCGGTCCACCTGCAATAGAAGCCAGAATTAGAAGAATAAGAACCGCCATGTTCTTTGTGACCACCGAAGATGTGGTCGCGACGTATCTCCACGGACCTTTGATGTGAGAGATCCTTAGGATTTTGCCAGATGTCTGCAATCTGCCACTAAACTTTTCTCAAGGAGGGAAAATGACTTGCCAGCCCATCGCGCGAGCCGGCACCGGTGGTTTGGTTCTTTCACTCCGCCCTGAGGTTCGTTCATTGTTCACGCGAAACGAAAACGGAAGGCACGCGTGAATGGGACTTCTTCCATCTGAACCTTTCTGCCCAGTGCCAGCGAAATCGGGTCCCAAGCAAATGGACGGGAAATCAACCAGCTTCTCCCGTTCTCCCACCTCTCGTTGAATTCTCCTCAACACTAACCTTCATCACCAACAACTTTTTTGGTGTTTTGGTTTTGGCAACTTCTATCGCGACGCCCAGCAGCGTTACAGTACTTAGCGAAAGTACCTCTACATTCAAACCTACTTGCACCAGCCACACCTCCTTATCGTCCTTGCCAAGCCCCGCGATAAGCCCTGCAGCAGCGCACCCGCACCCGCAGCGTCACCATCACAAGGATGTCTCACCAGCACTCAGCCT
The DNA here is from genome assembly GCA_009805295.1 of Neurospora sp. FGSC 6877. Taxonomy (NCBI): domain Eukaryota; kingdom Fungi; phylum Ascomycota; class Sordariomycetes; order Sordariales; family Sordariaceae; genus Neurospora; species Neurospora sp. FGSC 6877. Next base: position 47,847 of record RAON01000161.1, on the reverse strand, counting down.
GGACCGCGAACCGGTTCGGATCTCGACCAGGCCACCCTACCGATCCGCGCCGCCATCACTGGAACGCCATCCAAGACTCTCTTCACCCCATCTACCCGCGTCCTCGTTCCAACGTCCAGCTCGATTACCACGGCGATATTCTGCCCGCGCCAAGGCTGAAGGATAACGTTGATACCTTTTTTGGTCCGGTTAGTGAGGGTGGAAGTATGGTATGTTTTTTTTGTCCCGTCCCCGTCCCCGTCCCCGTCACCACTCTCGCTCACATTCTTTCTTGTTTTGTTTTCTTCAGTCTCTAACATCATTACGTGTAACAGAACAAAGACGCCCACTTTACCCCCCTCCACCTCCACGCCTCCCACCACGCCGATCTCTTCGACGACTTCACGCGCGACCGCCTGCCCGCCTCAGAAGACATCTACGTGCCACCTCACTTACAGCCTCTCAACCCCGAAGACGAAGATGACGTAGTCCCCGACCAACACGCTGCTTTTGGCATCCAAAAGGCTACTCAAAAGACGCGCGAGCCGGCCTGGAGGGATCTAGGACTCGATGAGCTGATGCAACAGGGTCCCGGTGCGCCTGGGGCGGGATTGGGGCTGGGAAATGGCGGGGTGGGTGGCGGGAGTACGGCGGGGGTTGCGGGGGGTGGAGGACCGGGAGCAGGGAATGGAGGGAGGAGCAGGGTGGCTAGGAAGAAGATGAGGGCCGGTGGGCATGGGAGTTTGCCGAGGTGAATAATGTCGAAGTGGAAGGAGGGATGGCGATGATGATGATGCGCCATATGGACTGCATTGGGACACGGCAGCTGAAGAAGCATCGTCATGGGATGCGCAGAAGAACGGGACAAGAGGAGATGGGAGATGACAGACAATGACGGCGGCGCATGAGCGACGCGACAGCGCTGGCGAGTGGACAGCTATGGGACAATTGCGGTTATAGCATGGACAGGAGTTCGGGGTTTCCTTTTGCGACTCTGTGACGGAGCGCAACGCATGGAGTTGGGAGGTTACATATTATATGGGTTAACTTGACGGGCCCTGGATCACAGAACAAGAAATAACGGGTAGCGCCTCCCACATCACGACAGACGGCATGTTGAAAGCGGCGTATGGCGGCATAGCTAGGACGGCGCAAGATTGCTTATCAGAGATATCCCATGGGCTTTTGATGTTAAGAGTCTTTTACTCGAAACAAGATCAGTTTTAACTTCCACAGCTTCTGCGGTCCCCTCAACCCATGATAGATAATCATGCTGCTCGCTTGAGCAATGCGCCTCTCTTATTAAATGGCCTTCATTGGACCTGTGATAATATTCGCATATTAAATGCCATCATAACCGCTTAAACGCCATGCTAAATGCCCAGTTCCAAGTCCCAGAAAATCACAAACAAACATGCGTCTCTTCGGTAACTCTCCTCCCTTTGAACCAGCTCATACCCCCTTTTCCACCTCCCTTGGACATTATCAACTCTTAGCCCCAATTAACGCCTCTCTCTCCAACACCTCCGGCTGGAACTTGACCAAGAAAACCGTTCTACCCGGCCACATTTCCCCACCCTCCCCTCTTCCACCATCCGCCCCCGTCCCTCCACTCCCATTACTCCCACCAGCCGTATCCCCAACCGTATGCGCCGTCACCCTCGCCGGAAACCCAGCCCCATCACAAACCCCCTCTATTATCCCGGCAGCAAAAGCCGCGCAATTCAACTGGCTCATCTCCTTCGGCACACTAATATATGCATTAACCAGCGGCTCGTTGTCGATGATCATGAACTCGTCGGGCGTGTCGGGGTTGGAGGATTTCTCCAGTCGATCGGCTTGTCGCCCGAAGAGGTGCGTCCAGACGTTGATTTTGATGAAGTGCAGGAGGGCGATGATGTTCAGCGGTCGCAGTTGCGAGCGAGGTGGCTCGCGGAAGAGGAGGAGGTCGAGGAGTTTGAGGCCGAGGGGGTGGCCTTGGAGGTTGAGTCTGCGGGGAACGAGGCGAGCGTTAGCATCTGGACACTGCTGTGCGCTGGCCAGGGAGGGAATGGGCGGGATTGAATGGGTAGAAGCTGCGCCGGAAGCTAGACACTCCGGCTGAGAGGTATCACCAGTGACAGACGACCAGGCACAACCGGCGACAGCTCCAGAAATATCATGGAAACACCAAGGGGCCATGGGAACATACCGTTTTTCCAACTCCTGAATCCCCGTCACCCTCCTCTGCGCATACGCCACCATCTCCGCAAACAGATACGCAAAAGCCGCCTTGCTCAGCTCCGCAGTCTTAGTGCGGTTGAGCGGCCGGTGATAAATCGTCTTGCCGTTCGACGGATATCGGAGCCCGGAATCCCCTGCACGCCCGCCGCCGCCGTTGCCTGCTCCGGCTGGTAGGTGGTTGGACATGGCTGGAGATAGCGCTTGTGTCGAGGATGTGGTGTGGTGGGTGGTCCGTTGTGGTTGGTGATGTGGTGGGCAGGAATCGGCGGTAAGTAAGTGTGCGCCGGGTTGTTGTAGAATTAGATAGTGTCGCTAACGGTAAGTAGTGTCGCGATACTTGTAGACAGCTTTGCTTGGTGGGATGGCCGCGGGTCGGATTTGGATGTATGGGATCGTGGGACACGAACGGCAACAAGTTGACGAGGGACTCGGGAGCTTCAGGTGTCCGTGGTGAACGAAGCTACGGTAGCCGCGATTGACTGTGGCTTGGCGGGTAGGTGGGTCCGGCGACCGGAAGGTACCTTGGAAGTACCTGTACTGCTTGCAAGCAAGGTACATACAATTCCACTTGTTTTGTTTTCGACTTCTCCCTTTTGGCCCAGTTTCTTGATGGCGTCCAAAGTGACCGACAATATCATGAACGTACTGGGAATGAGTTCAACGATCACATTACATACTTTCCCGATCTGGGCATCACCGAACAACATGCAAATTAATGGAAATGGACGCGTACTCTTGTAGTGTTGTCGCTCGTTGTCCTCGAATCAACACAAACAACCCATTGCTTCAACCTTCGCACCATTTCGCCACGCCAACTCTCAACTCTCAGCAAGCGTAGCAATGAAATAAGTAGGTATCATATGCATTGTACTGTCTTGTGCCGCCGCTAGAAACTCGACAACTTTTTCTATCGTACTGGAATAACACTATAGGCACTTCTACCTATCACACACTCCTTCTCCCTCTATTCCTAACCGTCCTTCCATCGCCAAAAAACGGCAACCAATGATGCTTTCAAAGCCGCCCTGTCCACTACCGTCACAACTTCCTCATTTCCCTTCTAATCTCATCCCCCCCATCATAAAAGGTAGGTCGGAACTTGTTCATCAACGCCACCCTTTTCCTTCGACAACCTCCCATCTCATCCTCACTGTCGCTTTCCCTGGTTCGTTTCTCCCCAGCTGTAGATGTATTGCCATCCGGCCGGCCACACTAAATTACGCCAGCACCTTTACTATCCTCATCCCTTAGCATCTGAAGTTGTGTCTTAAACTCCTTCGATGCCCATTCCCAATAGCTGTGCCAGACCTGGTTAGTACCCGCCACCGCAGCCGACCCCCCGGGAACTGCCGCTCCGACCGCGCCGCCCGTGCTGAGAAAAGCCTTGAGTTTCTCCCCGAGCAAGAGCGTGACCCTAAGTGCTGCCCGGTTGGCCTCGGCTTGCTTCTCGAGCTCCTGCTTGACCGCTGTGTCCTTGAGCTTGGTCGACAGCGTCTTACGGAAGGCCTCTGCGATGGAGTCGAGGCGGCGAATAGTCTCATCGGGGTCGATGTAGGCGAGCTTGGAGACCATGAGGTTGCAGAGAGCCTTGATGTCGTTGTCGTCCGACAGGCCGGCGACAATGCGGTCGTAAAGATCGATGATGCTGATGCGGGAAAAGGCGGTTTCCATAAGCGCGTAGAGGGTTTCGTATGCGGCCTAGGAATGTTAGTCTCAGGTAACCTTGTACACAAGGAACATGTACTCACCTTGCGAAGTTCTAAACCGTCATCAATGATATGCTTGAACGGACCCATCTGCACCTCCCTAATGAGCTCCGGCTTGATCACCGTCTCCCTCATGACATAAGGCATCAGCTTGTTAAGATGACCAAGGATGATGTCCGCCTTGTTGTGCGCCGCCGAGTTGAGGGTCGACATGGCATGACGACGGTTCTCCATCTCAGGATCTTCCAGCATCGTCTTGAGCATGTCAACCAGGTGGCTCTTGAGCATGCTGTCGAAGACCTCGTTCTCATCGGGGAGAGTGTAGCGAAGGGCCTGAATGGCGATGGCCCTCAACAAAGGCGACTGGTCGTTGAGCAGGGACTATGGAAGTTAGTGCTGGAAAATATTTCAGAACGGGTAGGTCCCAGCTTACCACAAGCTTCAACATGTACGTCTTGGGATCAATGATGACCAACCGACCAATACACTCTGCACAAACAGCCTTGTTATCCTCCGACCCCGACGCAGCAAGTATCTGGTCCCAGATTGGCGTCGATAACTGACCAAGGTCGGTCGAAGAAATAGCAACTTGCTGAAGGACCTCCTTGATAGACTGAAGGAGCAAGTACTGCGTGTTACCCCCTTGATGCATCGACTGAAGGATCACGGGGACATAAGCAGCTACATTGCCCGCTCCAGCACGACCCAAAGCAACGGCAGCAGAAAGCGACGTCTTGTCGTACTCGCTATGAAACTGCTCAAGGAAGAGGCTAGGAGAGTACGGGAACTTGTCTCCAAGACGAAGTCCAGCCTCACCCAGGATGGTAAGCGCAAGGCTGGCCCTTTCACCTTTCTGCTTCTGAATCTCCTGGACGAACAGCTCGGCCGTGTAAGTGCCCTTGTTACCACTCGCCACAAGAAGGGTACCAATAACCTTGCCGACCACCGATGGGTCACCGCTCAGGGCAACCTCGTTGAGCAGGCGCTGCATAAGAACCTCCCCCTTCCCAGTCTGGCCGATGCTATGGACAAGCACTAGAAGAGAGTCGAGGACCGTACCTGTAACTGTCGACTCCATAAGTAGTTTACACAGCGCGGTCATGAGCTCCTCAGTGATGACGATTTGCGGCTTCTCCTGGGCCAGGCGTGCAAGCACGAGAAGACCGGGGCCAAGAAGTTGGGCATCGTAGTGGGTGATGACTGTGACCAGCGCGGTCACCACCTTTTGGACAGTCGCATCATCCAGGGTGTTCTTGGTAGCCGGCGAGAGGACCAAATGCTTGAGAGCCATGACGCTGGAACCCCTCAAGGCACGGTTGGCCTTGCGCAACTGAGCGGCAAGTTCCACAACAACTTCTTGGGTCCATGGCGCGTCGAAAGAAACTCCAGACAACGAGAGAGCGGCAACAGTGTCAACTGCTCGAACGGCGGCGAGACGCGTCGTTTCGTTGAAGAGCCTTTCCTTAAGGTGACCGAGAGCAGACTTCCGGTCCTCCTCCGAGAGCAAGGCAGCGCCATCGGTACTCGATGTTCGAGAGAGGAGGGTCCCAAGGGCATGGATGGCCTTCTGGCGAACTTCAGCGTCAGCGTCATTGTCAGTGGTGCGGTCAACCATCACACTGTAAAGCTTCTGCAGCTCTCCCTTATACTTTTGCGCGGTCATACGAGCACGCGGGGGAGTGATGGCCTTGGAGACTTCCTCGGCGGTTTGGACAGCCTCAGCGGCGATCTTGTAGACACGGTCATGAACAACCGAAACAACGCCGTCAACAATCTTTGGTAGGTAAGGCTGCAGGTCATTTGAAGAGTGGTTCCTGGCGAAGCTGCTAATCAGGCGAAGCGCCGCAATGCGAAGAGTGTTAGTCGTAGCAGAGGCGCTGCCACCAGCAAAGGGAATCTGCGTTGATGAAGTGCTTAGACCGGTCAGTTTTATGGCATCCAGGATAAGATCCGTGACCTGGTCGAGATATGGTGCAAGGCCACCCTTTTGAACAGAAATCAGATCATCAAGGATATTGATTGTGGCCTGCTTCGTGGGAATGAGCTTGCCCTTGAGCAACTTGGTAGCCGACTTGACGATGGCAGGAGTGAGGGCGGCAAGATCGGCACGGGGTCCCGTTGCTGGGATCTTTTCGGCCTTTGGCGACGTAAGTCCGGTGCCGGAGAGGTTGACCGGCATCCCAGCTTGACCAGCTGCGCTACTCTGGCGTCTGCGCTTCCGGCTTTGAGGAGCTTGGCCAAGGCTATCGCCAGTGGCGCTGTCAATCGTAAAGTCGGGAATAACACCCTCTCCCGTCTTGCGAATCAGCAGGGAGATGGCAGAGAGAACCTCAAGACGAACATTCTCCTCGCGCTCGTCGAACCTCTTGACCAATGCCGGAGCAACCTTTTGGTAGAGAACACCGCTCTCCAGGAGGTCGCCGCTGCTTCTTGTGGAAATGATGGTGTGAAGGGCCTTTGCAGCACACCGCCTGACCTTCCAGCTGGCATCATCGTCGTCGTCGAAGTTACCGTCAGCCTCAAACTCGTCGTCATCGTCGAAATCATCATCCTCCTCTTCCTCCTCTTCCATCTCCTCGTCCTCGTCGGCGGCGTAGTTGGGGTCGAACTTGAGGTAGCGCAGACACGCCTCGATGGCATCATTCGTGTACGGACGCATCTGGTTGGGGCAGGAGGAGAGAAATGCGTCCAGCGCAACAAGAGCGGCTTCTCGGACATCGCTCCATTCCGAGGTAGTCTCGCTGCCTTCTTGGATCGCTTCGAGTTGTGCTTGCAACTCCTCCTCGTTAAGGGCATCAAGAACGAAACTGACCACTTCTGGCAGATATCGGCCAAACCTGTGAGGAATGGAGCGGGCCATAGAACCCAGGATTGTGATGTAGAGACGGCGGGTGGCGGGTGGCATGCTAGACTTGCGTAACAGAGCGACAGTGCGCTTAACGAAAGCGGCCAAGAGATCGTCCGACAAATAATGAGCCAGCATGGACACGGCGGCAACGGCCCTCTTCTTGACGACCGAAGTGCACTTCTCCTGGGCCAAGAGGTTGAGAACGGCATCGTGGAGAGCCTCGATCTCGACAAGGGTAAGCACTGGGCCGAAGCATCTGACAACTTCTATGAGAACGTCAACAGAGTCCGAAGTGACTTGGCCTCCCTGAAGCAGACCGGGTACCTGCTTGCCGGTAGTCTGACCGAGGAAGCGAGGAATAAGCAGCTTGTTGATGCTGTCATAAGCCTCTTGGGCTTCCTTGCTCAGCGCAACACCAGGCACAGGACGTGGCAAGGCTTCGACGACAGCTTTGAGGGCCATGGCAGGAACCGAGTTGACATCCGAGTTATGGCTTTGCAACTCGATAAGCTTCTGCATGGCCGTGGTGTAGAGCGGAGATGGGAGCTTCTTGACTAGGGGACCCAGCACCTTGATGGCCTGGTTCTGGACCTCGCCATTCTGGTCACTCAAAGCCTTGATGACCTCGTCGAGAGTGCGATTTGATGTGTTGAAGTCGTGTTGGAGGATGTCTGGCTTGGCAATGTTGAAGGTGGCCAGCAGGTCGTTGAGAGCCATGTAGCGGAAATCGGGGTCGGCATCACTGATCTTCATGAGGAGGAGGCTGACCGTGTGGGAGGTCGGGTTGGTCGGGACCGTCGTCGCCATGATGGATGTATTATTATTGTGGTATCAACCGCACATTCGATAATGGTACTAGATGTGGCAAACACTGGGATTTCTATGGCGATGTTAGCTTCCGCGCGTTAAAATATTGCGCCGTGTGGTATGGTGCTAGCAGTAAACAGTTGTTGATGCTGGCGACTTGATGGTGTTGATGTCGCGAGGTGAAGTGGAGACGGGCCAGCAAGGTGACGGAGGGTCATTGAGAGCTACCACCTACATATAAACAGACCAGTACAATGGCTGCCCAGGTGCCTTCAGAGCTGGAGCTAGCTGGGCTTTGCTTTGTGGACGGGACTGGACTGGTGTGATCCAAGAGTCGTCGTAGCTTCGTTGGTCGAGGAGCTGGATGGAAATGCGCAGGGAAGGACGGAAGCTGCAGGAATTTGCTGTTGCGGGAGGAAAAGTCGAATGTTTGTTTGCCTCTTTCAGTGTCAGGTCAACAACACGTAGCCACCAGGCATGAACTGTAAAGTCAACCGAAAGGTGCCATCTGCAGTCTGGACGGCGACCCAAGTGGGAGCTCATGCCCGCCGCTGCTGTCAAATGGTGGGGTAATGACAGGGGTGACCTGCTAAGGTACGTACCGCCAGACTCCAGGCAGGCGCCGGCTTGCGGCAGGCAAGTGGAGTCACTCTTTCTGGCATGATGTTCGGCAAGCTCCGACCACTTACGGTCAGTACATTACACCTTGACATACTCTTATCACGCATTCAAGCGTCTTTATTCTACCTACCTTTGAACCTAACTTCTATGCATTTCCTAAATGGAAGAATCCTCAAGTGACTCTGGCCGATGTGTTTTCAGATTATTATAATCCCTATTACTGTTTTGTAACGGCTTTCCCTACTTAAAGCGAGCCGTATTGGACTGTCCACGTTCGGTTTATTTTTTACGACCACTTCGTCAGTCCACAGAGGACAAGAGCTCCCGATCCAACAATACTGCAACCATGGATGCAAAATTTCACGATCTCTACGAATGGTCTTGAAACAACTTATTTGGATAATTTTGACAGAAAGAAAAGAAACATCAATAACAGTGCATCTCAAGACGACGGCCAAAGGAGCCCATCAAGGGGTTCATCCGTTGCATCGCTGGCGCCAAGGCCCCCGTGTAAGTCGTCGACATCATTGATGGTGTCGTCCAATGGCAACGGGTCAGGGTCGGGAAATGGCTGGAAAAGATCAGGGGAAGGGAACTTTCTATCCCGTCCGGCAGAGGACATCAGGGACATATTCCGTGTGTGACATAATGGACGTAAAAGAGAATTGGGTAACCCAAGACCCTATATATGATGGAGTGATTCCCTCCAACTACCCTATCCGGTGTTAACAAATGACTTTTATCCATTTGCCTCTATCCTTAAAGTGCAAGACACGAACAACATATATACACCCTTCACTATACCAATCGTCACAATGCTAGCCTCAACAATCGGAGCTTCCATTTTGCGATCAGCAGTTCGCCAGCCCATCCTTAATCAACTGGCTTCGACACGTTCCGTTGGCAAAAGAGGATACGCAACTTTGGGCAATGTTCACATGGCAAGCGACCGGACATGGTATATTTCTTTCTATGTCTCCTGGTGTCAACATGAGTCGCACGATCGCAGCTAACAATTCCTGAGGTTGCTCACGTCTCTTGGAATCTCCCTGCCAATCGGCTTCTACCTAGTGACAAGCGGATCAGCAAAGAAGAAACCCGTCGGTCACGGAAAGGAGCACGAAGGATACAAGAGCCACGACGAACACAAAGAGGAAGAGGCCAGCGGGAAGCAAACAGACGACAACGAGAAGCTGAAAGAGACCAGTTCGGACAATAAGAACACGGACTTCAAGACGGATGATGAAAGCAGCTCCAAGCAGTCAAATCAAAGGGATAGGCTGAAGGATGACAAGGTGAGTGAACCTGTACTTGATGAGAACTCATGCTGACTTGTCTGGCCCATGTTGCAGTCGGCCGGGGACTTGGGGACGGTCTCGGAAGGTTCATCTGGAGCAGGACCTAAGCCTGCTGCACCCTCACCAGAGTCATCGTCGGAGCCAAAAGATTCCACAAGCAGCAAGTCCGGCCTCCCTGATTCACTACCCGGTGCCAGCTCGACCGAAAAGGCCATTGGCAGGGAATAAGTGGAGGATGTTTACTATCTGGGCGCGGCGTGGACGAGAGGAGACATGATTTACCGTTGTGCAAGAACGGATGAGTGAGCGTGTAAATCATATCTGTCAACCTGACTTTGTTATGCTGGCGAGCGCGATCAATCAAGAATAAACCACGGTTGTTACTTACTGAGCATATCCTGGATAACCTTCGATGACGCAATGTGAATTGACCCTGAAGGAGAGTTCGACATTTGGGGAGTCGGCGCAAGCGCAACTCGATGCCGACACCTACCTCTCACGAACCAAACCACCAAGTACGAGGAAAGAACACATGACAAGCAAACAAAGCATGCGTGCTTGAAATAGCAACTTACCAGACTTTCACCTCGCCCTGTAAAACCGCCATCTTCCTCCGCAGAACACTTCTCCAGTTCATCCCAGCCACTCATTTGCCTCCAGCCATCATCCCAGCATAATCCCTTCACAAAACCAGCATCATTATTTTCCGCACATCCAGTCGTTTCCCCCCTCGTTCACACTCATAATGGAGGACCGAGAGATGTCGACCAAAACAGAAAGCACATCGTCCAGGCCGCCGGAAATCCCAGAAAATGACTGGAAAATCAGTCTCTACGACCCCGGCGACAACGATGACTGTCCCCGAGCTTGTTTTCTCCCCTGTGACATGTTCGGCCGCACCCGCTATCGACTGAACTTGATAAAACAGGGTCAAGATCCTCTCGATCTCACCGATTACAAAGACTTCAACCCCACTTGTTGGAAGTTCTTCGGGCTGTGCACTGGGGGTTTCTGTACGTCTCACACTTGCTCTTCTTTAACACTCGGCCTGTGACCTTTGGTTAACAATAACAAAGATATCGGCAGCGGCATCTACACCGGCAAAGAGACAACCAGGATCCGTGAAAAGTATGGCATTAAGGGCACAGCAGGAGACGACATAACCACGGGGATTCTCTGCCAGCCATGTTCCCTGATTCGAAATGACCTCGAGATCCGCCAGCGTGAGGGCATGAAACAAAAGGCCGATCTTCCTCCCCCGAGACCCCTTGGCGAGAACTACCAGCCCATCTTTGCCATTAAGCCCGATGGCTACAAGTCGGAGCCACGAATGACTACTCCCCGGGGCATATTGAAGCCAATCACGTCTCCGGAAACCTCGTCGCCGCCGGACGGACAACCCGCTCTGCGAGAAGTACGCTTCCACGAACCAAGGCAGGGAAATGCACCCAATGTGGCTGCCTCGTACCCTGTTGAAGTCGGCTATGTCTCCCAATCTCCCATCAGCCCTAGGACCGAGGCTGGCCCCTCGAATGTCAACCAACGACGCAGCAGAGAAGGGACGCTCACTCCTATCGAAGAAGCAGACAACCAAGCTGCCGAAGAAAGGAAGAAGAGCACCATCTTGGCCCCAGCAATGAATACCTTCCAGAGAACGACAAGCCCACCTGTGATGCACGTCACCACCAGCAATGCCTCCATTCAGGCGCCAATCCCCACGCGTGACCACGACAGATCTGGCAAACGTCGAAGCCCGGACGACACCGATCGGTTGGAAGTACCCGCCCAATCCCGGAAATCGCCTCCGAAGGTGTTTGGATCTACCGATGCTCGCAGTTCCGAGTACCAGCCTGATCGCCTTGTAGCTCCGAGCCGGTCCCGAGAATCGCCTTCCAAGGCACCCACTGGATCTCCCAATGCTCGGAGTTCTGAGTACCAGCCCGATCGGCTTGAAGCGACGGGCCGGGCCCTGGACTCACCCCCAACCTCACAGAGATCTCTTGATATCCGACTGTCAGAGGACAGGTCCGATGAAGCACCTGCACAATTTCCGGTGATAGAAGCGCGCGTACCATCTCCCGAGCTCTCCCGAAAAGCACCCAACATTGGAAAGCCCCGCACCCCGGTCCGCAAATCCAGATTCTCCGAGGAGTTTGACGAGCCTTCTGCCGACATGACGTTCTCTCGCATTCCAGACGCTGCCCCGAGCAGCTCCCTCGATGCCCCTCCTCGACTTCCGCACTTGCCTGGTGCATTCGACACTCCAGCTATGCCACGCGCAACCGTCACTGCAGGCTCCCCTAACGTTCCTACTCAGCTCCCCCAGCTCCCTGGTGCATTTCCTTCCTCTTCACACTCCGAGACACCAAATATGAAGCCGTCCGCTCTCGAGCAGCTTGCCGCCCTTCGTGATGTGGCCAATCAATCTCCCAAGGTGGTCACCGTCGAGGAGGCGGAGACCCGAATTTCAGAAACGATCCAGGACCGGGTGGACGAAGCGCGAGTCGGTGATCATCCTCATGATATCTCCCAAGAGCCTCAACTCGAGACTCTTCCTCCTAAAGATACGCGCCACCGGCTGAGCATCGACGAGCAACTAGCGTAGGACGTCGCTCGTTCGCAACCTCATGATCTGGGCAACGATACCCTCGTCGGAGTGCCTCCTCAGGCAGAAGCTCACGATCTCGGCGTTGATACCGTTGTCCTCTCGCCGGAGCAACCAGAAGCTCATGGTCTGCATATGGATCCCAAAGTTGCTCTGGCCGCCGCCAGGATCAGAGATCACCCCATCGAGTCCGACCCTCGCATCAACTCGCCCAAACCGACCTCCATCCGCGATCACAGAATCACCGAGAACAAGCGCCTTACGATTCCCAGGACTGGGAGTCCGTTCAAGCATGGGATTCAACTCGACCAAAGAGTTGCAACTCCTCCGGCTTCGGTGCGACCGCATGATGTCCTCGAAGACAGGCATATCGCCACGCCTAGTCCTAGTCCTGGTCGCGAAAACCACAACCTTGGCGCAGACGCCAGGATCGCGAGCCCGGGTCTAGGATCGAGGCTTGGAGGCCTGACGGGTGGAAGACCTCACTCGCTTCGCCACGATAGTCGCGTTGGGACCCCAAAGTTGTCGGGAGGAAAGGTCCATGATTTGGCAGCGGATGCCAGAGTGCCGTCTCGTGATATCCCGGCGGCCGATGTGAGGGCTGATGTGAAGGTGCCGACCGCGACCGGGCCAGTAAGTCCGTTGGCGAAGAGTCCGGAGCCGAAAAGTCCCCCGCCCAAGAGACCAGCTGCCGCAAGTCCGGCGTTGAGCGCGTCCAGTATCAGCATCGGGACCAGGGCGCATCAATTGCTGGAACACTTTTTGGAGAGGGATCGGAGGGGGACGGAGCGGAGGAGTGGGGATAAGTCGTGAGTTGATGGGCTTTTTTTTATGGAGCGAGAGAATAGGAACGACACCACGGGGAGTGTGGCAGAGTTGAGCTGTTCGAGGAAGGCTGTGCAAGATGGTCACACTCTGGATGGGGACTGCGCGGGAAAGACCTAGGATAATGACGAAATTGATGCCCGAGATGAGTGGGCTGGAAAACAAACTGATACCTGCAAACAAAAGCTTTAATTATTAGTCTTAATCATTAGCGTCAGACACCTAAAATTCGAGTAATCGTTGTTCTCTCCTGTTGAGAGTTGGGGCTTTTATTTGTGAGCTGGGTCAGGTGGGTGGGAGGAGAAGTGACCCCTGCATCATGAGTGCGTGTGCTGGTCGACAGCCGTCGTGACCGACGGAAGATTAGATTCGTGATTTTGCTCACCTACCCTTTACTTTATGACCTATCCACCCCGCCCTCGTCGGCGTGTGGCCCGTGCCAACCGATGCCGCCCGGCAGTGAGGGTGGAGAAGCCGACCCCACCAGCTCCGTCTCACAAAGTGGGTCCGCCCGCGACATCTGAACTTTCCCCTGTCCGAGGTCTTGGCGGCGGGGTGGTTCCCGCGGTCCCCGACTCCAGATTGCGAAGTTGCCCCTCTGTCACATTCCGAATTCCTGAGACGACTTCCTGGACTTCCCCAGACTCACGACCGAAAGTGTGGCACGACCTGACTCGATTGAACGTTAACTGAGTTGTCGCGCAGAGGATTTTCAGATCTTCGTTTCTTTCACCAAAACAACTCGTTCGGACAAGAAGATACCGTCAGGACTGTCTTGCGACTACTTGCGACACTCACTCGCAACACCATCAGTCACTCACCCCTCACCCTCACCACCAAATCATCACTCCAAACTCACCCAAGTCAACAACACCAAAATCACCACCACCATGGCCGAACAAAAACAAACAGTCCACATCGGCACCCGCCGCTCCGCCCTCGCCCTCCGACAAGTCGACCTCGTCATCGCCGCCCTCCAGCCTCACCACCCCAACGTCCACTTCCAAGTGCACGCCCTCGCCACCCTCGGTGACAAGAACCAAACTGCCTCTCTCCCCTCTTTGGGAAAGGGGCTCTGGACTAACGAACTCGAAGCCAAGCTGTTCAACAAGGAAGTCGATTTCATCGTGCACTGCCTCAAGGACATGCCCACCACCTTGCCCGAGGGCGGCAAGATTGGGGTCGTCACGGAAAGAGAGGATCCGAGGGATGTGGTGGTCATGAAGAAGAAGTGGGCCGAGCAGGGCAAGTATAAGTCCCTGTCTGATCTGCCCGAGGGCGCCATCGTGGGAACCAGCTCCGTGCGCCGCGCGGCGCAACTGCGCAGACGGTACCCCGGATTGGTGTTCAAGGATGTGCGGGGCAACATCGAGACAAGAATTAGGAAGTGCGACGAGCAGGATTACGATTGCATCATTCTCGCCGCGGCGGGTTTGTTGAGGATGGGGTACGACGAGCGGATTACGCAGTGGTTGGATTCGACGACGGAAGGTGGAGGCATGTTGCATGCGGTTGGACAGGGCGCGCTGGCGATGGAGATTAGGGAAGGTGATGACAAAACGCTGGAGATTATTAAGCCGTTGTGTCATGAGAAGACCATGTTGGCGACGTTTGCGGAGCGCGCGGTCATGAGGAGCTTGGAGGGCGGGTGCAGTGTGCCGATTGGTGTTGAGACGAAGTGGGTTGGCGAGGATCAGCTGCAGCTTAAGGCGAGGGTGGTAAGCCTGGATGGAAAGGAGAGTGTGGATGGGCTGAGCGTGGAGGTGGTCAAGACGATTGAGGAGGCTGAGGAAATGGGTAAGAAGCTGGCGGAGGATCTGGCTAAGAGGGGCGCGCAGAAAATTCTGGACTTTGTTAACCAGGGACGTGCCTCGGGTGGTGCGCTCAAGGTTGGTGATCTCTGAGTGCGTTCTCTAATGTTTTTGTACGATAAAGAGGAACGAAAAGTTGGCGCGATGTTTTTGCGGGCGAACCAAAAGCTAAGAGGTATGCGCAACCCCGGGATTCCACGATCTGCTGAAATGTTTTCCATGCATAATACATATTCTGGTATGACACTTAAATGCGTTCCGTTGCATGCATGCTTGTCCGATAAACTCCAATTCGATGTATGCATAACTACCAAACACCGCCCTTCGCCGTCTGATGATACGAGTACTTCTTTGGGCGTACTTCTCTTAGGCCCCCGTGTTGTTGTTGTTGTTGTTGTTGTCTAAAAGCAGGTTGAACTGTCCGAAATTGAGTTGATCCCCCGTAACCATTTCCCGGGTTCCGTCCTAAATGGCCAGTATACACCAAGCATCATTAATCTTTTCCCATCAAACACCCCATATTTTTTTATATCATGCGTAAGGGATCGTTTAGTGGTCCTCCTCGGTAGCAGTGAACTCCTTGTAGGTCTCCTCGTCCATGAGCTTCTCGAGATCCGCGATGCCCTTCTCGCTAATCTGGACCTTGGCGACCCAACCGCCGCTGGCAGATTGGTCCTCGGGAACCTTGTTAATCGTGGAAGGGCTCTCCTCGAGGGTCAAGTTCTTAGCGATGACCTTGCAGCTGATGGGGGCGTTGATGTCGGCAGCAGACTTGACGGACTCGACCGCACCAAGGGCATCGCCGGCCTGGACCTCCTTGCCCTCCTCGGGGAGCTCGACGAAGACGACGTCGCCGAGGACCTTGGCGGCGTAGGAGCTGATGCCGACGTAACCGGTCTTCTTGTCGTCGGAGAGCTCGATCCACTCGTGCTCGCGGGTGTACTTCCTCAGCTCATCTATTTGTGGTGGTGGTGCTGGTTAGCATGTTGTTGCGATTGTGCGCGCATGTGCTGTGGTTGTGTGAATCATGTCGCAAAGGGTGACTCCGCTATCGGGAAGCGCATCGGTTGATGGAGACGGGGAACGGGTAGCTCACTGTTGGCAGTAACGGAGAAGGGGCGCGCAATGCGGACGGAGCTCTGGGCGAAAGCAGAGACAGCGGAAGGACGAGCAATTCTGAGGCAGCGAGCAATTGAGGCCATTGTGACGGTTGGTGGTTGGGAGGAGGGGGTGGACGGAAGGCGTGTATATCGGCTTGACTTGGTGGTGTAGTTTGTTAGTGTTCAATCAATGCACCGGCCAGAAGTTCAGAAAAAGGCACAGACGGGACGTCGAATGACGACAAAAACGGACTGCCGGCCACCCGACAAACGGCTAGACCCGGGGCCAGCAGCTGTCAAGCCCGGGTTGCCAAGACCACAGAACCGAGCAGCAGGAGTCAGAGTCACGATAGTACTTCGGCAGTCAAATGCAACCCAGATTATGTAAGCCACCAGCAAAGCATGGCTAGCCGGGCCATTAAGGTGGAACGGGCCGGATCTGGGGAAGATCAAGAAAACAAAAGCACGTCACCGGTCAACACATGGCAGACTTGCAAATGGAGTGTCCACTGTTGACTGTCCACCCCCGCGACATTGGACATTGGATATTGGCAAGGAGGCAGCATGGCACTCGGCGCGGGAGGGTGAGCTCAATGGGCAATGGACAATCGATGGAAAGTCGCAAGTGAGCGATGCGCGATGCTATGGCTTGCTCTAACATGCAGCCTGCCATAGGTTAATTCATCCGATAAGGTTCAGACGCTGCAAGGGCCCGAGTGTGCATGTCCTGTTTACATTGGAGTCTCTCTTGTTGACATTGTTTTGCTGATCTTCGAATACTGGAGGCAAGATGGTGCTGCTCTTCAACGGTTGATGTGCAACACAACTGAATAAGCCCCTCGGCCGGTGTCACCATGCCCTTCTGCCCCTCACACTGTGCCATCTCTCATATTTGACTGCCGTGTTGCCTTGATATTGCCGGGTGCCAAATTCCCTTCCAGCTGTCAAGGACTTCTTGTTTTCGGCGCGGGGTTCGTCTTATCGTGATTGTCATAGCAATATCTCCTGGCCCAAATTGGAGACCCAAAACATTCGACATGGTACTAACTGCCTATCGCCACATGTTCGTTCGGGCTTGTCGTCAACACAGCTGAATATTTTCACAGTTTGATTAAAAAGGAGTCACCCATGCAAACGAAGAACGGAGCAGCCGCAAGCGCCGCGCACATGAGGATTGAGATCTTTTGACGCCAACGACTTTTAGCGTGAGAGAGGAACAGGCGCCCAGCCAAGCCAAGCCAGCCAGCGGATCCACGTTCTGCGATTGCCAAGTGGAGTCTTCGTCTGATCGATTCGACGAGAATCACCCGAAGCGGATTGGAGCTCCTCCCCCTTGGTTCGTGCGTGCCTAGTCCGTCATCGTCCTGTCCGTCACTCTGCTGCCCGTCAGCGCCGCCAGCCCTGCACACGCACCGCACCGTCCTTGCGGGAGTGTCTAGCCTCTAGCCAAAGCCAACATCAATCGCGCCGGTCCGACTCCTTGCATGGCATCTAGCAGCATTTGAATCCACTTCCATTCATTCTATCGATTCATTCCATCTCCCTTCCCACTTCCATCGTCCACTCCAGTTGTTGCTGCAGCATCACTACTCTGCCCGCACCCAGCTGCCATCATCCATTCGTCGCCGTCCGCCGTCCGCAGTCCGCAGTCTCCAGAGCCTCGTGAAACCCACAAGGTGCCCAGCAGGCAGTTGTCGAATATCGCACCATCCTCGATTGCGTTGCATCTTCCACGACCGACCCGGCGAACCACACTTGTCTGCCTCCAGGTAGCAAGCAAGAAAGAGCAGCATACAAGCAAGCAATTAAGCCGAACACCAACCAATATCACGCACCCATATACCCATCCTTTAACCACGGCCAACATATCCGACCGCGCCGTCTCAATCAGCAAGACCACCTTTTCCTCCCCCTCCTCCCATTTCGTCTAGCCGCCCCCCCGCTTGCCGCCCGAACCCACAAGGAAAGCGTCATACGGGGTTTCACCAAACACACAAACGGACGACGACAAACCGATCGCTTGATCCCTCCCGTCCGACCCCTTTCGGCTTATCTTACTCTAGTCCGCACAGACAACCCATCATCGACGGCCGAGCCTCCCTGCCTACCCCTCCCTCTCATCCACTGTCAAGCTGGACTTCTCGCCATTCTCTGCGGGGTCCCCGGGCCAGTTCCTCGACAACAACAACAGCAACATGGACACCGTGGTGATGGATCACGATCAAACCATTAGCCCAAACGAGGCTCAGCTTCCTCACAACAACATTCCAGATGACAACATGGGTGGTCTCGAGGATTCACCCCAGATAACACCCGACCAAAACGGCTTCCCAGATCGCCATTACCAACAGCAATTCGATCAGAACCTTAACAGCTCACCACGGTCATATTCGCAACACGACAACTTCGACTCAGATCGATATGCCACACCATCAGCACCCCAGGCTTCGATATCACGACCGCCCTCGGGGCTCGGAGGCCAGAATCCATCCCAGTCCGCAGAACACGGCTCTAGGACAACCGCCGGCGGGAGTTCCAGCGAGCAGGCCAACGGGCGCAATCATGTAGTAATCAAGGTCGGCATGGTCGGTGATGCACAAATTGGCAAGACAAGTTTGATGGTCAAATACGTCGAAGGCAGTTGGGACGAGGACTACATCCAGACCCTGGGCGTCAACTTCATGGAAAAGACCATCAGCATCCGCAACACCGAGATTACCTTCAGCATCTGGGATCTGGGCGGTCAACGCGAGTTCGTCAATATGTTGCCGCTCGTGTGCAACGACGCTGTAGCCATCCTCTTTATGTTCGACTTGACCCGGAAGAGTACGTTGAACAGCATCAAGGAATGGTACCGCCAGGGGCGAGGATTCAACAAGACGGCCATTCCCGTCCTTGTAGGCACAAAGTACGATCACTTTGTGAACCTTTCGCGGGAGGAGCAGGAGGAAATTTCCAACCAGGTAGGATCAGGTGTGAATATACGGCAAAGTTCCTGCTTGCTGACATTACTTTTCCAGGCTCGGCGATTCGCCAAGGCGATGCGTGCGGCACTGATCTTCAGCAGCACGAGTCACAGCATCAATGTCCAAAAGGTAGGTCGCATTCCGTTTGCTGTAATTGGTGCACAGTCTGATTGTTTCGCAGATCTTCAAGATTGTGCTATCCAAAGCCTTCGATCTAAAATGCACAATTCCCGAAATTAGCAACGTTGGGGAACCACTTCTCCTCTATCAGTCTGTATAGGTCGATGAGTAAACTCGATCCTGTCAACCGCGTTTGCGACAACCGTCCGAGCGACCTTCTCCGACGATCTGCAATTTGCATTAATACCCCTGGCTGGCGACGGAGCGATAGCACATATCGAGTACTTGTAACGGTCACTCCCCTTTGACAGAGGAGACCCAAGCAACAGGCTACCGAGGCGTCGTCCTCGTCGCACATATTCGCTTCATAACCCATATGCTCAAATTTCACTCAGGCAGTTTCACACATCGGCACAATGGCAGTCTGTGACCGTTCGCTTTGCTATTCAGCAAATCAAACACAATGGAGGAGGATGGGCGTGGGTGGCGTTAACAACAAGACATTTATAGTCTTTAGAGTCCGTTGTAAGAGGTGGGTGGTTTGGGACAGATCATACCAAATGGGCATCTCGATCCGATATAAGATGGGGAAGGGCATTCTATACCAGGAACACGGAGCACAAGGAATACGTGGGGTGTGTCCCTTTAATCGTCCAAGCGTGGAACCGTCCCCGGTACAGGTAGAATGGGACTGGATGTTTATTCTTTGGTTGTATGTGTTTTAATTCACTGTTGGCAGTCAACATATCGGTATTTCCCTACACCTTCTTGGCATTCTCATTTCCTTCTGAGCCGCTGGCATGAACATCAACCGTCTTTTTCCCAGCAGAAGTCCCGAGACATCGACCATTCCCGGGCTCTCGCCTCGAAAGTCATAGCATGTATCTTCCGGCACAGTGCTCAGTCGGTCTACCATACAATTAACCACTTACCAGATACAAATGGCCACGGCGGCTGTATATCCGAATCTCACATACCCGTTCCCAGGACCAATTGCCGAACGAAGCGCCACCGGGATTGAGGCAAGAACTCATAAAGGTGAGTTTCATCCTCTACAAGAAGGAAGAGCACGTAGGATAGAATCAAGAAATGACGTACATTGCAAGGATCTGTCCTCACAAGGCCGGTTTCCCAAAACTTGTTGTTCTTCCCAATATGATTCACGTACTCCCGCTTGCGGATGTCGCAGTAGACAACGGAACAGGCATACGCAAACCTCGAGAATCGTACTCGAACCTCATCCCGGATCCCAGGGCCTAGCCAGATATTTCCATCATTCCCCTTGCGGCTGACACATCACACGCGAGGACAATGCGAGGTTGTCAAAGGTTTGTCCCTCCCTGCCCTGCTCGTGGTCCGTTACCTCGTGCTTGGCCAACTCAGATGCCGCGCAATCACTGACTGAGGATAGTTGCTCACGTCAAACCCTTCATCCTCTCTTGGGACTCGAGCTCTTCGTCTGGGTGCCACATCAACAAGCACGGTGCTTTATCTGTCAAGTGATGACGATTCCATTTGTCCTCGACGAACATCCGGCAGCCAACAACCATGCCCCATTTCACCACCGAGAACATCAACTCCGCCGGCTTATCGAGCTCATCCAATGGTCTCCAACACCGCGGACTACGTCCTGAAAATCGGCGCTTGGGAAGCAGTCTCTTTGGCCCCCCCAAGGCGTGAAACTACGACGTGACCAAAGGTTTCGTCGCCGGTGGTTGGGGAGGCACCGCAACTCGAAGGCGTCGGACAACTAGAGGGACTTTGACATCGCCTGGCTGACGAAGCTCTCCGAGCGGCCTTTCCTTCCGAACTGACGAATCCCAACCTCGCTACCAGAAAGAGAAAACCGATAGAGGAGGTTAAAAGCATCCACGATCACATCATCGCATCCATCTGAGACATTCCCCCTTCCCAAACCGCGGCCATCTTGACCACCAAAGCAGCAGAAGGGCCCAACACCGCCCGCAACACCGAAGCATCATGAAGTCCTCTATCGCCATCTACTCTGCAACCTTCTTCTGCCTGGCACTCAGTCAGAGCACCGCAGGATCGGGCACGACGTTCTGGCAAGCTGCGGCGCCGTCGAGCACCGCTCCGAGCACTTGGACTCCGAGCACGCCGGCTCCTCCTGGTCAAGCGCTGTGCGGGCAAGGGTTCACTTATTGCGGGTATATCCTAAGGGATCATCAGAGTGAGTTTTCGACCCCGAGCAACTTCGCGGTTTATTCATTTTCTATTCGCTCTCTTTTCGCTTTTTTATTCCAGCTTCCCTCGCCGTATTCTTATCTAACTCCCACTTTTAATATTATTCTCTTCACTTTATTATTAACCGCTTTTCACCTTTCATTCACCCTTTCTTTATACTTTCTTTATCCTCTTTTTACACTTTCTTTACCCCTTTTTACCTTCTCTTCATCTTTCCTTTACCCTCTTTTTACCCTCTTTTTACCCTCTCTTTACTCTTTTCTTACCCTCTCTTCACCCTCTTCTTACCTATTCTTTACCCTTTTTTTTACCTTCTCTTTACCTTCGTTTTACCTTCTTTCCACCTTTATATTACATTTCTTTTCTTATCCCTTCTTTTTCGTCCAATTGTTAGCTATTTTCCCTTTCTTTCCATTATTATCTTTCCCGCTAGCCTCCCGCTAGCCTCCGCATCCCGCATCCGGACAGCCGCTTCGTCCTATAAGAGCTTTCTCTCCCCGGATCGCTCTCGCCCACATTCCTTTCTTTCCGAACACCTGGAAACATCCCGTTTCTACCTCACCGGAGTTCCGACGCTAGCTAACATCTCTCTCGTTAGACTTTAAAGAAGAAGACGTAGTCAAAGCATACTGCGCCGCCTCCAAAGGCAACTGCGCCAATGGCAAAACCAAAACCGACCCAATCCAAGGCCTCTACGTCTGCCTCCCCGCCAACGCCAACCCCAAGGAAGATTCCACGTCCCAGTCCCCGAACCCGCACTACGACTCCTCTTCTTCCACTCCCATGTCATCCGGCAAGTCCATCTCCAGCCTCTCCCGGTTCTTCAGCATCTTGTCTTCGCGCACACATATGAACCATGCTGTCCATGAGAACGTGGATGGGAATGGCAAGGGGATGATGCAAGTGAGACAAGCGCCGACGTCGAGCAACGCCACGAATGCGGGGAACGATGGTGGTAGTTGCAATACGTTGGCTACGGCGGGGAATAGGATTGAGTTGCTTTGCGCATGTGGAGGAAATTGTTTGAATCCGGTGTCGGATCATATTGGGAGGTGTGATCAGTCTTGCTAGTGATTGTCGGTGTTGGCATCTGAAGTATCTTCGGGGGTAGTAGGGAAACGTAGAGATTGGGGATCGAAAAAAGATGGCAGGGATCAAAAATGTCTTGTTTTCCTTACTGGTTCAAGTTCCTTTCTTGTTAAGTTGTCTCATCTCGAGGCAGCTGTCTATAGACTTGTCAATCGAACAGTCATTCCATATCTTGATGTCTCCATCTTGGACATGGCAGTCGAAAGCATGAAGGATACATAACAGTCTGATGATAGTGGAGGTGACAAGTGACTAGAGGAGAAAAAGATAACGTCCGGGAAGCCTTTCGGTGACCTGTTGGTCGTAAGGTCTCATTCACGAAGCGGGGCAGCTGCAGAGATGTTGTGGTAACTCCTCTGGGGGAAGAAAGCCGCACACATTCTGATGTTTCCTTGCGCCTTGTACATGAGTTTCCAACGTTGACATCGCGATAGTCACATCTTTACCAAACAAGTTGCCCGCCATCATGTTTCCCATTCGGAGTTTATCTTTCCGCCCCGCACGACGACGCCAACAAGCTACATCGCAGTACTAAGAAATGACGATCGTGTCCGGTATCACCTACTTCAACTTGCCAAGGTTGCAAGGTTGCCCAACAGTCAGCCGGCCACTCACCCGCTTGCCATGCAACAGCTCCTCCCTGCATGCATGATGCAAGCCTACCCTGATGCTCAAGGGACACTTCACACAAATAACTGATTCACGGGATGAGCAAGCAAGAGTTGAAAGCCATCACAAGCATCACATATTAAGTTTTCCGCCCTCCTTATGTTGGTATATCTACTATACAATCATCTTGTTGTTTGACATCTACGACCTCAGACGGAATACTAGCAAGCATTATACATCCACGTTGACGAACTGACAGCCTAATAAGGAACATGCACGATTCAAGCACGACAAGGCGTGGAAGCGGACAACCTCAAGTGATTCCTTTGATGGGACTCAACAAGCCAAGCATTTTTTTGCGATGCTATGATGTCTTGAAACCAGACAATCCGTTGAGATACACTGGTGTTTTCGTGTTTTCATCGAGCAGGTCTACACTTTTGCTAATGGGTAATCACATCTTCGCCCGTCAAGCAAACTCCATGTCACGATCCCTAAATTCCGGCAAGCAGCTCATGTTGAGACTGTTCACATGGCGACAATATCCTGATCACACAACAGCAACCTAATGAAAGCCATCATCAAATGAGCCATAACTGACTGTCCACCAGCCTACTCCCAACGTCCATCATGCGCAATAAGCAAAGAGTCAAAAGTCCATCATTAAGCAATAAGCACAGCAATATTAACTTCTCATTCCAGCCAAACCAATTCTCCACGCGTTTTCATGAAGTGACTGTCCAGAAACAAAACCCCCAACGCCGCCAAACCATGTCCCATGTTTTCCCAAACTCGATACAACAACCTAGGCATCCGCATTATACTCTAACAAGTTTCGTTTCCATTAAGCCAATCAGATACTTCCAAACTCCTCATCAATCATCCTCCCCAAAATCAAACTCTGAATAACCAACTCATCACTCAACGTCCTGATCTTCTTCGACGCTGGTTGCTTCTCCGCCTCGATCGGCTCATAGACGTACCCAACGCTCTGCCTCTTCCTCTTCTTGCTCTTTGTGCTCTTCCCGCCACCACCGGCGCCACTGGCACTGCCGGCATCACTTTCGCCCACTCCCAGCACACTCGGACTCGTGAACAACTCAGCCCCATCCGTCTTCCCATCCACGTAAACCCAATCATACGATTTCCCCTTACCGCTTTCCGCCTCCTTCTCCGCCCTTTCCAACTCCCTCTTCGCCTCATCCAAACTGCCCACCCGCCTCAACTCCGCCCCCAGTACTCTCGCCAAGAAAACATAAGCCATCTTCCTCCCCTCCTCTTGCTTCTCCTTATCCTTCTCCTTCTGGCTTCTCCTCCCTTTCTTATCGCTGCCCGTGGTCACGACAAGGAGTATCCTACTTCCATCCAACCACCTCCCTCTCTTGCCCACCACCTCTACGAGCTTTGCTGTCCTGGCATCATAGGGCTGCAAGTTGCGTGAAAGGATGGCACCGCCCAAAAAGGCAGACTGTCCGGCGGCGAGGAGGTAGGGCGACCAATCGATTATCGAGTTGGAAGATAGGCAGGTGACAACCCAGCGGGAAGCCAGAATGGGAAGGCCGAGGGCGAGGGCTTGCATATACTTGACTTTGCGAGAGTGGCCGTCGGCTACAAGGGCTGTGAACCCGGTGGATGAGCCGGCCTTGTTGAGAAAAAGGTCGGGTGATTCGTCCGACGGTGATGAGTGGCCTTCGTCTTTGGAGGTTAAGGCGGCAGGTTGGACGGGTATGGGCTCGAATAACTCGTCGAATCCGTTGTCCAGGATGCGGCCGCCTGCTTGCTTGATGCGCCTTTCAATGTTGGACGCGGTTTCCATGCGTGCGTTGTACTGGTCCGCGTTCTCGCCTGTTCGCTTCGACTGGAAGGATATCGCAAACGCCATGCCTTCAAAGATCTTTGACCCACGCTGAGGGGGGGCGGTCATGGATGATGCTCTGCTGGGTTTGAGCAATGAACTGCGAGACGTGCGAACGCTCTGTTCGAACGCGGGCATTGTGGCCCCAGAGATGGACAGCTCATCGGCAGAACTGGACAGCTGCCTCTCGACCCGTGCCGAGTGGCGCAGGCTTTCTGTTGAACTGACCTTTGGGAGTTTGGGCAGCCGGCCACCGTCACGCCGAAGGTTGCTCACAGGCGCCGGGGATGAGCTGCCAAGATCAGGCCTGGTAAAACTAGTCGAAGGTTCACTTGCCGGCACGGCACTTGACGGAATGACAGGGGTGGAGGAGAGGTTCGTTAGATCCGAGGTTGTCTGAACAGCAGCATCAACGGCAGACGCTGACAGTCTGGCCTTGGTTGTCTTAGCCGTGCTCGATGTCGGTATTTTTTCTGCCTGATCTGCACAGGCCGAGACCCTCTTCTTTCGGTTTCTTCTTTCGAGAATGGGCGGCGACGAAGAGGGAATATTATCAGAGGGTGCTGGTAAGGCGGGGAGTTGAGAAGACGACGGAGGTTCCTGCGCGGATTTCTCCTCAAGCATGTTCTCGGCTGGACTCGTTTTTGGGTCCGCACCCGCACCGGATGTATCAGCTCTCTGATTTTCGTGAATTGGCGAAAGAGGCCTGGGTGCCGGATGCTGGCTCGGTCGTGGGATCTTGGAGATGGCGTCAGGCTTCGGTGCCGAATCCTCATCTGGCCCAGATTGCATAGACTCATCATCGACCGCATGCGCCGCACTACGCTTGCCCCCCTGTCCCTGAGAATCTTCTACCGTATTTGGTATTGCTGATTCCTCATCCCCATGCTCTGGCTCTTGCGTCGACAGTTTTGCTTTGCCACGCCTGTTCTTGCTGGATGACGGGATCTCAACATCATCTGACTTGGCCACCCGCGGAAACCGGATCTCAGTGAGTTGTTTTAAGGCAGCCTTTTTCTTCAACTTTGCCCTTCCGCGCCTAACTATGGATGTTTCTGCATCTTCATCATTCGGAGAGCCTGGGGGATCTGATCCCGCTATCGAACTTGACCACCGCTCCTGCGATTTATCCATCGGCTCATAGCTGGCAAAGGGACGTTGTGCAGCCTTCTTCTTCTTGGGTGGCTTTGTTTGTGGCGATTCAGGAATCACGATGTCGTCTTCCAAGACACCACCGCCAGGGCTTGCGAGCCCTCGCTGCGTTGCCATCGGCGGGGGTGCATCGGGTAAGGCAGCTGGACTTGATGGTACATTATGCGCGGGCGATGAACGCAGACCCCGGGCTCGCAGTGGCGACGACACAGCCAAGTTCGGTGATACTGTGTGATGCATGAAATCTGAAGGGGAAGGGCGCGAAGAGGTCGGACTGGCGAAGGCTTTTGCGGCAGAAGAAAATTGGGTGGATCCGAATAGCTGCGAAGGACCCAAGAGCTGTGATTTGCTCTGGCGAAACGGATTGTTATCCGAGATCGGAGTCTCGGGCACCTGATGGGCAGGCGAAGCCTGTTGTTTCTGCGACTGCATATTCCGCAGGCGCGCGATACTGCCAAAGTCAACGCGACCTGATCCATCTTGGGTTGTCGAGGTGGTCTTGTTCGTGGCGGGAGTGTCGAGAAGTCGTGACGCTCGTGGTCCGGGAACTGTTGTCGTAACAGAGACTGGCTCCAGAGAAGGGCTGCTTGCGCCAAATTTTGGCGAGCTTCGAAGAGTATCGCTGGTTTTCGCCTGTGACGCTGAAGCAACATATCTCTCGTAGCTTCTTCCGCCGTTCGATTGTGTCGTCTCGTTGGAATGGGCGGAAGGCTGCGTTTCGGCCTGCTTCTGTTCCTCTGCCCTTTCAGCCTCTTCCACTTGCAGCTGTTTCTCCTTCTCGAGCTTATCTCGCGCTTCTTGGCGCGCCTTTTTTTCTGCTTCTCGCTTCTCCTGCTCTTCTTTCTTTTTCTTTTGCCTTTCGTTTTCCTCCTGCTCCCACTGAGCGGCCATCACCAAGAGTTGGGACGGCTTGAACCATGAAACCTTTGGCTTTTTTGCCTCTTCCCGTTCTCGTTTGCGTTCTGCAGCCTGTTGAGCCTTCCATGCGCGGTACGCTTCCATATCGATCGGCTTGTTTTCGGTGAGGTCGTCGGCGGGGCGAGAGTTGCGGATCTGTGAATTTGTTCATGTTAGCGCAGCCTTCGCCACGGCGCAATCGTCTTAGCATTTCGGGGAGAGTTGCGTACCCTGCCCTCCTCCGATTGCGTCAGGGGAGGGAACAGATCCTCATCCCTCGGTTTTCTCGATTTACTCATAGTCGGAAGATGCACCGAGGATGTTTTCGAGGACGATGACGAATTCGAGATTGTTGACGGCGATCGGATGTTGCTTCTCTGAAATGCGCCAAGACGCCCTGCGGTTAGCAGGTCGTCGAAATTGCGGTAACTGGGAAGTGAGAAGTAGCTGATAACATACTTGGCCGGCGCCGTAGGTTTTCATGTAATCATCGAGGACAGCTTGGGTGTCGAGTGACTCGGTCGCGTCGTTTTCGCGGTTGTCATTGAGCGCGTTTGGACATGATGACGTTTCACTGGCCCAAGGCTCGCTAGTGTCTGCAGGTGCCGACAGATGCATGCGCGGAAGCTGCGCGGGGCCACCCTATCACTCTATCCGATTCGAGTACACTATGTCCGGACAGGCGAAAGTTGCGTGAGCGGTCTGGACAGTTTCGACTCTTGCCGCACAAACATTTCAGGTTGGACTTTGCTCAATCGGAATCGTGGCTTGCGGGTTTGCCGACTCGCCATCAAGGTTGTTGGTTCGGCTAAAAAGGGATTGCATCGAGGGAAAGTCGAGAGGCACGGTGTGGCGGCGCGACGAAAGCGCGCTGTCACGTGCACATACCTAAACCACCGGCTTCTGATAAGATAAAGCATGCACGGCAGCACGTCATTGCCCCCTGCTCTTGTCCCAACACCTCAGCCACAGCTCTAGCCACCCCCATGGTCGACCCCACTTGTGTCTGTGCCGCTGCGGAGGGCTCGTCCCCACTTTGGATTCGTCTTGGCAAGGGACCCTTAGTCAGTCGGACTTCCGAAACCAAGCTTGATCAACGAAGCCCAAAACATAAGCACACGTTGTGACACTCACTCACCTACCACTTAAAAAGCGTTCCCGAATGACATAAACCGAAAGAATATACAGCTTCACCGCTACCACATTCTCGAGCGCAAACCAAGCGTCATTATTTGTTCGTCTCCCAACACGGGTGGGCGTTGTCAACGGAAACTGTAATGCTGCGAATTTGTGATGTCATTCCGGCCTGGGTATGATTGCGTCATTCAGCCACAGGAACGCGTGCATGTCAACATTGATGTTTTCGGACAAAAGAACCCTTTCTCGGCTTCAAGGGATACCGGCCAAGAGATGGATCGGGCCGGAGCAAAAAGGCGTCGACGTTGACAGCACTTGACGCTTTGAAGCTGTCCATGGCCCTGAGCCGGGAGCTGTCGTGCCCCCATGATATGTAAGAAGGAAGGCACGAGATCGACAGGGCAACAACATCGAACTAACAGAATGAGAACGCCGGCACTTTCCAGATACAGAATGAGAAGAATGGCGTGCTCGATGCACCAGGATTAAAAAAAGAAAAACCCCCAATATGTATGAAAAAAAAAACGGCGGGTGCAACAAACGGCAAGATGTTCCGGCGAATGTCGTCTCCAATCCCTGCATCCCCGTGCCTTGGATCTTCACGCAATGCCCTCCATCGGGTCCTCTTCAGATTGTTTCCGGCCGAAATGTAACCATATCACAACATCCTTTACAACTTTCAACTTTCATCTGCCTCTTCCTTGGTCATATAACGGGTTTCCATCGCACGCAGCAACCAAATTCTGTATTCACCACAGACATCTCTGACTCTCGCTCTTGCTTTGCCATCTCAAACGTCGTTTCCCAACATTACATTGGCTTTCTATCTCACAAGTTAACTTGGGACATACCTCCATTTAAGCCATGTCGGCCCGCACGCCAAGTCCGCCCCGGCACAATGGGACGAATAAGTCTCGGATCTCCGATGCCAATGCGAGTACAGCTTTCAAGGAGGATGTTCGCCCCGGCCTCTGGTCATGGACCAAGCTCGACGATACGACCGCCGTCGGTCCTCGCATAGGCCCAGTCCTACAAAGCGTCGCCACCACGAGTTCCGACAGTGATGACAGCATTGCTTCGCCAGAACGGCAGCACGAACTTGAAAAGGGAAATGCCATCCAGTACCGCACATGCAGTTGGCAAAAGGTCTGTAGCATCCCAAGCGCCGATCGCAACTTCCGAGAGTTACAAACTGACCACCAAGCCGAAGACTGCCGCGCTGCTCTTTTCCGAGTACATATGCTTGGCCATCATGAGCTTTCCGTGGTCATACAGCGTCTTGGGTCTTGTTCCCGGGTGAGTTGAGACCCCTAAACATGCAATCCAACACGAAGAAACGCAGCCGCTCACAGTTCACAGGTTAATCTTGACGGTGGTTGTTTGTTTGGTCGTACTCTACACGTAAGCCTCGTCACAGTTCCTCACCACTTCTGTCTACACATCTTAACTTATAAATAGCTCACTGGTCCTGTGGGAGTTCTGTCTACGGCATCCCGAAGTCCGGGATGTCTGTGATATCGGCCAAATGCTCTTTTGGAACAAAAATTGGGCTTGGTGGGCCACTGCCATCATGTTTCTACTCAACAACACTGTAAGCCGGCTACTGGTGTAACATGCGGACTGTATACAGACTAACAGGCAACAGTTTATCCAAGGCTTGCATGTCGTCGTGGGCGCCGAATATCTCAACACCATGACCGGCACAGACCCGGGTGTCGCTTGTCGGACTGTCAGCTTCGGTATCATTGTCGCGCTTGTCTGCTGGCTCTGCTCACTCCCACGAACATTTAACACATTGTCCAAGCTTGGAGTGTTTTCTGCTTTCTTTACCTTCATTTCTGTCCTCCTCGCTGCCGTCTTTTCCGGCGCACAGAAACACCCAGCTGGCTATGATCCCCGTCCATCATTCACGTCAGACTCCGGAGTAGCGTCAGTCGGAGGCAACCCCATCGTGACCGCCTTTCCGGTCAAGTCAGCGTCCTACATTGCCTGTTTCAATGCCTTTCTTAACATCTCTTATACTTTCATCGGGCAAATCACACTCCCCAGCTTCATCGCCGAGATGAGAGAACCAAAGTGAGTGCCGCCGTTTTCCATGGCCCCAATCTCTGACTAACGAGCACGCAGGGACTTCCCAAAAGCCTTATGGGCTTGTGCCATTGCCGAGGTCATCCTGTTCAGCGTTGTCGGAGCGGTGATTTACGCGTACACCGGAAACCAGTACATGACTGCCCCTGCCTTCGGTTCACTCTCCGAAACTTACAAGAAGGTTGCCTTCTCCTTCATGATCCCCACCATCATTTTCTTGGGCGTCCTGTACGCCTCGGTTTCGGCACGTTTCATCTTTTTCCGCATCTTCAAGAACTCCCAACATAGGACCGAGCACACGATTACCGGATGGTCAACATGGGCGGCTATCCTCCGTGAGTGACTCTCTTTCCCTCCCACCCACATGTCACGCTGACAACCAATCAAAGTGACAACATGGGTTGCCGCCTTCGTCATTGCAGAAGTCATTCCTTTCTTCTCTTCTCGTGAGTTTCCCAACATTATACCCGAACCAGAACACAACCCACTAACATCAACATTAGTCCTCTCCCTCATGTCATCGCTCTTTGACAGCTTCTTCGGCTTCATATTCTGGGGCGTTGCCTACTTCCGGATGCGTAAAGCCGACTCGAGAGCCGGCATTACAAGAAAGAGAGGCATCGGTACCATCCTGTTGGGGGTGACCAACATCATCATCATACTCGTTGGCTTCCTCTTTCTTACCTTTGGGAGCTATGCGAGTGTGTTGGGGATTTTGGAAGCGTATGATACAGGTTCGGTCAGGAGCGTGTTTTCGTGTGCGAGTAACGGTCTTTGATGGGAGTCATGTGTGTTGGGTACTAGGGCTCCCGCAACTGGAAGGAAGTGTACAAAACCTTCCTCGTCAGCCGTCGACCAACGCCCAAATGTTTGCCCGAGGGGCATGGTTTACGAAAGGAATACAAACAAGCGATCCCTGTTTATTTCCTGTTTTTTTTGTTTTTTTTTTTCACTTTCTACTTTCGTTGTTCTGCTGCCCGTCCACTTGATATCTCGGTATGATGCAGCCGTCGAACAGAATACCTGTCCTGCAACACACCACAAAGATACAATGCTTCCAACCATCTACCCCGACTTCCAATACAACGCGTCTTTCTCAACCATTTTTCACTTTATAATGTTATCACCACGACCGACCGGAAGCGGTTCTTTGGAAGGTATGACCGTCAACTGACGGAAGTCCCAACTAAGAAAGGAAATGCAGAAATTAAAGAGAAGAGATAAATCCCGAGTTGGCCGCAACATGTTCCCATCCCGACCGAAATCATCTTCTCGTTTCCGACAACCAACCGTGACGATGCCTCAAGAACAGGCCAGCACCGCAAGTACAAATGTGCCGAATTTCGCACGAGATGGCATGACCAGAGACAGTCCAAATCACCAAGCAATTACCACCATTCCGACTACCGCCGCCATTCTCGACATACCGCGCAACGTGGAGAACACTATGCCTCGTAGGAATCCATGTGCTAAAAGTACATCAACGCTGAGTACGCTTGAAAGCAACCCAAGCGCCGCAAGGAACAACACCAGCCATTCATCATCGCGTGCGAACTCGCCCGGGAAGAGAAACAGTTTTGTGAAGATGTCAGATTGATCAAGGAGCCAATGAAAATCCCAGTCGAGTGCAGTCGCCATAATCAGGCACGATTAGAGGAGTTCGGAAGACTGTTCAACAGAATGTTCAAAGGACACGCCGCAAACTGGGCGAAAGTCGGAACGCTTTCGGAGTTCGATAATGAACGAAACGCTGCATTGGCAGACATCCTCGAACCGACGGGTATGTTAGAGGAACACGAACACGCGAAGGATACGATGACGAAAGGCTGCTACGCGGCCATCTCCGTAGCCATCGACACGCACATTGCGCATAGCCTCAATCGAATGAAGGATCGGGGCTGACATCAGTCACTCCTGCTAATTCCACCTCTAGCACCAATGAATAAAAAGGGCAAAGCGAAGCCATCTCGACATGGAGCTAGCTGTGCCAGATCGGCCAGGAAGCTCGGAGTATGTCATGATTGCTCCGGAATTTTGTGGGCGCAAGTAGGGAAGCGTCGATGCTGTCGAGTTCGAGGAGGAGAGGGAAGTATCGGAGTGAACGGAGACGAAGCACGGAAGTGGCTATGACGAGCTTGATTGGTTGAGTAGAGAAAAAGACAAGGCTATCACGGGCAAAGAGTAGAGTGTAGATGTAGATATACGTAATTGCACGAAGGAGAAAGGGAACAGTCACAAGCTGTGCGCAGAGGACTGGCCTTAAGTAGGGTCCCAGCCGCGTGAGGCTGGGAGGACTTGGCCAATCAGGCTGCAGCAGTCTCAGAAGCAGCTGCAGCCTGCACAAGCATGTGAATGGTACATGGTGGTAAGCCATGACAGCAATCACGTACGACAGTCACAGAAGTCTAACCCTGTGAGAAAGACGACAAAAGGGTTGGGAACCATCGACACACACAAGACTTATCCATGCGTGGATCAAAACATTGTTCATGCAACCATCTTGCTCAACAGGAAGGTTTATAGCAGATAGGGTTGGCAAAACAACATGGAGGGAATTCAACCTCCGTATTCACCGAGGCAATGCTCAACCGGGCTTGGCTGCTGTCGTGGACATGCCATTCGGACTCACATCGGCTCCGACTTCATCTTTCTCTTTGCAATCAATGCCTATTTGTTTCCAGCAATTACAACTACATGTATGGATTTCTGTCGTTGACTGCGACCCTGGAAAGGATAGGCAGGCGCCATCTAACAGCGAGGAAGGCAGTGTACTGTCACTCTCGCCCGAAAACCAGGCCATCCTACCAGGCGGCGGTTGCTATCCCAAAACCGTCCATAGGTATTACCTGTACACAAAACGCTCCGCATTTTGTTCGGATCCAGTCCATCCAAATCCATGACAAGATCCCTCTCTTCCTTTCCACAGCTTACCACATTACCCTCAGGCAGATTTACGAACATCATCCTCCCACCACTTGACATTACACCACCACACAGGCATCGGCACGGTCAAACTGCGTGGTCCGATATACCATAAGCCAACATAGCCGTTCTCCTACCCACACGCCAACAGTTGGCATCATGTGTATTAGTCTCGACAACCCGATCCGGCCTTGCCCCCGGGGATGCAAGAACAAAAATAGCCCACTAGTGGTCGAGTGCGACGAAGCCTAGAAAGAAAGATACACTATCGACTACTTCTGTCCGGACCTTCTGCACGTTACAACACCCGTCGAAATATCTATCTGCTGCCGCAAACACCACGGGGAACGGCTCGAAAACATAGCGGACATATTCACCGACACATGGGCGGAGCTCATCGAGTCAAGAAAGGTTATCTTCACGACACAAGACACAGAAGAGATGCAGCGTATCGAGCTCGTAACAGAACACTCGATAGCCATAAGGGCTGTGTCCTATCTGCCGGTACTCCAAGGGCTGGTTCACGAGTCGTTGAAAAAAAGCACGCCGTTTTATCATCCTCTTATGGCCAACATGTTCCGACAGGTGGAGGAGAGTCGTAGGAGGTTGATTCTTGCTGGTGTTATCTATGAAGAACCCCTCCCGCCTTCGTCCCCGCCGGTCGTCGAAGAGGATGTCCGTGATACGAGGCGGCCTAGGCCTCCACTCTTTCCATCCCGTTCGTCCAGCACATCGCGCCCAAATACCCCAGAGCTCGTTGAAGACATATGGGATGACTACAACGGCTACGAGTCTGATGATGAGGAAACAGTATTTGAAACCAATCTCGACGATAATCTTCCCAGCAACGAGGAGTTAGGAATACGTCCATGAGAAGCCAACCGGCGATATTATGCTTTTTGGGAGTTGCTGGCTTGGTATCACTGTTCATTTCACATCGTGCAAGCATTGCCCGGCTACGACAGACGGGGAAAAGGCTGAATGCCAATGCTGTCAAGTTTCAGGCGGGATTCTAGAGCGTACATTTGCTTTCATGTTGGTCTTTTTGTTTTCGTAGCTAGCGAACGCATCAGCGACACTTCATTATACCTATACCTTCATTGAACATCACAACGGTAACTTGCAGCCCCAATATGCATGGTGCAAGTTTCAGATCGATGTGTTTGCCTGTAGTTCGAAGGGTCTGCCGAAAGCAGTCAGCATGTCTTCTAAGCATCATCGATAAGAGATGTTCACAACATCCATCCGATGTTACTCACCTATTCCTCAATCAGGTTATGTAAATCATATATGCTTAGTATGCGTTCAACGATTCAGCGGGCCGCTGGTCTAGTGGTATGATTCTCGCTTAGGGTTCAATCCTGAGCATTCTTGCGAGAGGTCCCGGGTTCAATCCCCGGGTGGCCCCATATTATTTTTCACTTTTTGCCTTTCATGCCTTCGTTCCCTCCACCTTTTTTCGCGCTGTTCAACCTGCAATCCTTTTTACCCATTCGTCACATGCTCATTTGCGCTGTTATGCACAAAAATCGTCAACCTACCCGTAGACAACACGGCATGTGTCTCGGGAAGGTTCTTGCGATTGCGCAGAACCCCCAGCCGTTGAACAAGCTGTACCAAGATTAGCATCACCACCACCATCCTACACCAGGCTTTCTCTGCATCGAAGAGGATAACCATGTGTCCACCTTGATACAAACGTATGTATTCAGTTTTGGCAATCGGTCCTTGAACACCCTCGTACCCGTCCACGGAATCCACTATGACATGAACAGTAAACCTTTGCCGTGATCTACTCAAAAGCCCCACAGCCCCTCCTCGATGACTCCGAACTCAACCCAATTGTACGAGCCATGCGCATCACCAGAAGCGCCTAACTACGGTACCAGGTCACCAGAAACGAATGTCATCAGATAGGACACATACGGAAACGATATCGTTTTGCAGTTTCATCTCCAGGCTTCATGTTCATGAGTAGGTTGGTCACGACAGTGTCAACTCGTGACGAGCAAAGTCGTCCAACCGGACTGGGATCATGCCTGAGCGATGGTGGAGAAGCATGTCCTCAGTCATCAATTTCTGCAGATCTCGAACCTGTCACGAAACAATCTCGTTGTCACCCTAGGTAAGCTGGCAAGGTAGATTGGTGTCGGCGACACCATGGGTAACTTTCCCGACGACCTTTTCCGGCCACGACAGCCTTTTGTCGACAAGAAGGGAGTGAACGAAGATGGGCCATGACGGACATTATAACATTCCAGGAGAGAAGAACAAAGCGGACAGAAGGTTGGAACCCGTCTATGCGTTCATGGAAAACGAACAATGACATCTGCCCCACTACTTACATATGCGTGCTTATCCACAACGTACTTGTCCATATCCAACACTCCGCGTCTATTGATCTGTCTATTGTTCATGCTTTTCCCGTGTCAAGCATGTTGTTCTACGTCCACCACCCCTCCCATCACCACATATCGCCTGGCCTGTCTCTCTCTGGCCTCATAGTCATGAGGCGAGGCTTCAAGGCGCGACATCCCGGCCCGTCTTGGCACTCTCCCGGAGAGCCTCGATAATCCTGAGTACCTTCGCGGCTTGAGATGCGGGGACGGGAATGTCATCCTCGTTTCCAGTCTCAAGAGCCTTGGCAAAGCCCTCGAAGATCTTGATGTACGTCTCCGGCTCCACGGTCGGGTACACCTTCTCCTCAATCTTGCCGTCCTCGGTGACATAGCAGAGACGGCCGTACCGGGACACGTCCTCCTTGCCGAACTGAGCATCAGTCGCGGCCATGCCTCCCCTGAGCTGGTCCTCCTGCGGGTCCAAGAAAGCCTTCTGGTAGCTGCCCTTCGTGCCGCGGATGCGGAAACGTGGCTGCTTGGTCTCGACACTGACAACACTGATGCGGACATGCACGAGCAAGCCGGTGTCGGCATACGTCAAGACAGCCGCGATGCTGTCCGGCTGCTGTGACTCATCGCTCCCGCCAGTGACAATTCTGCCCTCACGCTGGTCCAAGAACTTGGCCGAGACGAAACTTGGCATGCCGAAAAGGACGAAAACCTGGTCCAGCAGATGGGTGCCGAGATCATAGAGAACACCACCGGCCTGATCCATGCTGAGCTGACCCTTCCACGTTGTCGGCTTCTCCAGACGGAAGCGGTCAAAATGCGTCTCAAACTCGACGATGCGACCGAGGGTGCCCTCGCGCAAGAGCTTCTGGACAGTCAGGAAGTCCGAGTCCCATCTGCGGTTCTGGTACACGCACAGAACACGCTTCTTCTCCGCGGCCAGTGCGGCAAGCTCCTCCGCCTGCGCAGAAGTGGGCACGAATGGCTTCTCAACAAGAACGTGCTTGCCATTGCGCAGAGCGTCACGCGCAGTCTCAAAATGCGTGTTGGGAGGCGTGCTGATGATGATGACATGGACGTCGGGGTCTGCGAGCATGGGCTCAATTGAGGTGAAGTGCTTCACCGAGGGATGATCTTCGGGGGCAGAGTTCCCAGGCGAAGGAGACCGTTGCACAATGGAATGGAGGACAAGGGAGTCGGTCAGGGCGACGAAAGGAATCTGGAAGACCTTGGCCGAGAGGCTGGAAACAAACGTTAGTATCGACACATCCCGTCGACGTAATGCTCATAATATTGCAAGCAGTCTTACCCGTAGCCAACAATGCCGACATTGAACTTGTTTGAGGGTGCCATCGTGTACGTTGGGATGTCGCGAGCTAAACTGTTGTGTGTAGCTTGTTCTTGTGTCGCAGGAGCAATGCTTCGAGATGGTTGAGTCAGTTCAAGGAATGGCGCGTGCGGGGTTGAGCGTTGGCATAGCTCCACTCCGCCATGCAGCATGCTGCCAGGGTACAGTCTTTGGCGACATGAAGCTCCAACTTGCCAGGCTGCGATAATACTTCTTTGGTCGGAAAAATTTCCTGTCTACCCTGGAAGAAAACCAACGTACTA
This sequence comes from Neurospora sp. FGSC 6877, assembly GCA_009805295.1. NCBI lineage: Eukaryota > Fungi > Ascomycota > Sordariomycetes > Sordariales > Sordariaceae > Neurospora > Neurospora sp. FGSC 6877. The sequence continues at coordinate 11,025 of RAON01000161.1, read as the reverse complement.
TGTCCATGAGGCGATTTATGAAACTTCCTATATTACCTGTATGAGTCATTGGCCACGACTTGCGGTTTTAACTTAAGTGCTTAACATTTCTTTAAACCTTTCTCGGACGTTATATGAGGGCGAGTATTAAACACTCGCTTTTCTGTTACGAACTATAAGCGAAGGACACGGGCCAACCAAGCCACCGGTACACTGCAGCCACGTGAAGGCTGGGCAGTGTAACCACGCCAGGGAAAGAAGGCAGGCACAGGCTCACGAGTCGAGCCAGACTCACAGAGTGAGCTAAAGAACTTCAGCAGCAAGATAGTTCACGATTGTCACGGCGAATAGAGGGAAAGAATGCGGCAATGCGACAATGACCCTACTTATTGATGAAGATCGAAAGATGGGGAAGAAAATTTAAGATACAAGAATGGATTTGGCACACGAAGGATATCCCAGATCCTGCAGTGGATCCGGTGGAGCCACTGCGCCAGAACAATGACCAGCGGCTGAGCCGCGCCGTCACAACGATGCAGTATAAAGGGACGACTGGAGAACTCAGATTGTCAGATAGTTCGACAGTAGTCAACAGATCACCATCACTGAGACTAGTATAACGCTACCCTACTTGTTGTGAACCTTTTGGCTTCACCGAACGTCTTCTGATAGTGTCATCCTTCAGCTATCCCATTTAGGCAGATCAGACTGCCGTTCGTCACAATCACGCTTTCACACTAACTGCAAGGGCGCTAGAATGGAAAGTCGAAGGCGATGCTAGGACACCATCTATGACAGAAGATTTAAAGTGAGGAGGAGAAAAGAGGAAGAGAACTAGATACATGCGTATAGACCCGAATAAATACTCTGGTCGCTGTCCGCCAATCCCTTCACCCGCATGACAAACCTGGGCAAACAACTTCAATGGGCTTGGTTCCCGCCTCAGCAAAGACCGGCACCGTCACACGTCCCATGCATTACATGTATAACTACAGTCATGTGACGGTGTCGTCGCAACTATATAAGACCACTTGAGCGACCGAACTGCCAGCTTCGGTTACTTGTATCCTTTTGTGGAAACATGGCTCATTGGTGTAGTGGTTCAGTGCTGGTCCGTGACAAGTTAGATCTCTAATTAACGATTATAGGGATAACGATATTCTGGGTTTAGCGATCAAATTTTGGCAGATCTTAGTTTAATGTATGGTGATAACGATTTTTCTGACTTATCCGATTAACGATCAATTTCCTGCTTACGTAACACATACAAATCGTTATACTCGTATAACTGTTTGACAGCTTTGGCAGCCAAGTCAGCCCGCCTGACAGGTTTTGACAGCCCTGTAAAGAGGTGTTGCAACACCTTGCAGATGAGCTTGTCGGAGCTGGGAAAATTAAGAAGGTGATGGATATCAACAACTTTGTCAACCCTCCAGAAGAGGAAGTGCTTGATACAGCCGAGGACTTGCTCACACAAATCGCTGAGGCTTTCATAGAGTTGGACCAACAAGATGCAGAGGAGGAAGCTGAGCAGCGCGAATCACAGCTAATTACAGTATTAGAAACGCTTCGAGCTGTCAATCGAGGCATTCAGTTCGAGGAGCAACATGAAGATGTAAGTTTGAAGGCGTTGACGGTGTTGAGGCAACGGTAGAAGGTCTTGGTTCAACAGCAGTTGAAAGAGAAGACAGGAACCAAGCAGGCCAAGCAGGCCACTCTAGACTTGTACTTTAAGAACACTTTTAGAGCCAAATGATATAGAAAACTGTTATTCGGTACAATGCGACCATGTTCCGGGTTTTCCCAGTAATCTCCGCCTGGTTTCGTGTAAAAATGACCCACATCTCAGATTAACGATATTCTGGGATTAACGATCAGATCTGGCATGACCGACTTGATCGTTAATTAGAGATCTGACTGTAGTTCAATTGATTAGATTAGACTGGGAATAGCACTGGCTATGCCCACCCCTGTCAGAGGCTCTAGCTGGCATAAGGGAATTCCCATAAAGGGATTCCCGCGCGGGGGGGCCTTCAGCCACGTGTTTCTCCCTCTGACATCTTCTTTCTTACTCTTCTAATATTACGACTTGCACACATTGCATCGTGATATTTGGAAGGATCCAGGTTACCCTATCACACTGGCTGTGACGGTGCCGTGTGACGAACGGCAGTCTGATCTGCCTAAGTGAGATAGCTGAAGGTAGTAAACTACCAGAGTCGTTCGGTGAAGCCAAAAGGTTCAGAACAAGTATGTTCGCAATACTGGTCTCGGTGATAATGATCAATTGACTACTGTCGAACTATCTGACAATCTGAGTTCTACAGTCGTCCCTTAATACCTCCTCGCCCTACTGCGAGATATCTGTCTCCGGATGTTCACTTGGTCGTGAACCCCTTAGTGTGTTGCTTGTGTGTGTGTGTGTGCTCACTCATGGTGTTGGCTCACTCGTGAGCACCTGCTCGCTGGTGAGCACTGGCTCATCGTGAGCACTGGCTCACTGGTGAGCCCGTGCATTCCGTGAGCACGCTTATGCGCCCTTCTGATCCAACCCTAGTTCTGAGGGTTACACTGCTCGTCCTGGGCGGGGCTGTCGGGTCCCGATGGCCTGGGCGGCCCCTGTGTCGCTTAAGTTCATAACATGCCGGTCCGGCCATGCCCAGAAAGGGTGTTGAAATGAGTGACATGGAGGTCTGGCGCACGGTCTTTGCTAAGGCGGGAACCAAGCTCATTGAAGTTGTTTGCCCAGGTTTGTCATGCAGGTAAATGGGATGCGGGTGAAGGAATTGGCGGACAGCGACCAGAGTATTTATTTGGGTCTATACGCATGTATCTAGTTCTCTTCCTCTTTTCTCCTCCTCACCTTAAATCTTCTGTCATAGATGGTATCTTAGCTTTGCCTTCGATTTATCCATACTAGCGCCCTTGCAGGATGCAATGATCCCGCATCACAGTGCCATGACAAGCGTTAGCCCCAAAGTTTTATACCCTTACTCATCCAGTACAGGCTCCTAACGTCCTGTACGCTTTATAAAACCCCCGCGTACCTCTACCTTACTTCTGTGTGCGAATTAACATACCCTCAGCTTGCTTGAGCTTACCACTATACTCTGNAGCGTTAGCCCCAAAGTTTTATACCCTTACTCATCCAGTACAGGCTCCTAACGTCCTGTACGCTTTATAAAACCCCCGCGTACCTCTACCTTACTTCTGTGTGCGAATTAACATACCCTCAGCTTGCTTGAGCTTACCACTATACTCTGGAAGCTTCCCTACTGTATCAACCTTGTTAACACAACGCTGATTGTGAATATATAACATGTATTAGGTTTTCCGTTCGGTCACGCCTATACTACTTACTCTACGTAAAAGTTCTTCTTCAGATAACTACCTGACTTGTGCCCTTATTCCGAAACGATAATTAGAATAATCATAAGAACAAAACTAACCGTATTATATTAAGAATTGCCCCCGGCTGTTTTACTAACTATACAGAATCTTCTAGTACGCCCCTCCACGGCCCTGCCTTTGGCCGCCTGCCCGGGT
>RAON01000160.1:0-85358 GCA_009805295.1 Neurospora sp. FGSC 6877 | reverse complement strand
TATCCATCAAGCAATGGCAGGGCGAACAGGCTGGCCACTTCTGAAGAATTTCTTTTCGAACAAATATCCCAGGGTCTACAGCCAACTGAACCCGGATGATGCTGAAGGGTTTACACTCGTTGGCGACCCTGTCATGAATTGGCTCGGGCAGAGGCCGGCAAARTCAGCCACGGGCTCGAAGACGAAMGCTCCTGATCACTCACGCTTGATCATAAAAGCGGAGACCAACATCSGTTYTCTTACAGTCGACGAGCGGTGGGYATTGGTGGATCACTGGCTTGATCAATTTGCCCAGGAGCAAACCAAGTCTCTAATGGAGCATCTGCACAAAGCGCAGAGCCTTCGTCAAGATCTTGCGAGACTTAATGCTAACATCAACTGTCGGCTTCTCGGGCGTGCAGATGTTGTCTTAATGACAACCTCGAGACTGGCTTMTGACAACGAGATGCTTCGAAAAATGAAGCCCAAGGTCATCATTTGTGAGGAGGCAGCCGAGGTGATGGAGCCTCGCATGATGGCGGCGTTCATCCCTGGAATCGAACACCTCATCCAGATTGGCGACCACCAGCAGTTACGCCCGTTGGTGCAGAACTCTTTGCAGTTCAGCATGGAGACCAAGGTCGGAAAGCACTACCAGCTTGACCGCAGCCTTTTCGAGAGGCGTGTCACCGGTGAGCCAGGGATGAAACCCCTCGCCGTCATTCAGCTGAATGAGCAGCAACGCATGCCACCTGAAATTTCGGCGCTCATCCGAACCAACGTCTATAAAGATCTTCAGGATGGCCCTCGCGTCATGAACCGTCCAATGGTGGTCGGCCTACGGCAAAGACTGTTTTGGTGGGATCATGATCATGAAGAAGCCATTGGCCTGAATGCAGCTCAAGGCATGTCTTACATTAACTCCGTGGAAGTTGAGATGGCTACCGCCCTTGTCCGTCATCTTGTGCGGCAGGGCGTTTACGAAGGCAAGGACATTGCCATTCTTACGCCATACGCAAGCCAGCTGCTCAAGCTTCAGGCAGCACTTGACGAGCATTTTGAGGTTGTCTTGAACGAAAGAGACGAAGAACGCTTAGCTGCCCAAGGGTTCGACAAGAAGAACAAGGTCGGAGATTCCGATATTCAGACTCAAACTCTGTTACCGTCGGGCAAGATGCAGATGACAGATGGCATAAGGCTTGCTACGGTTGACGGTTTTCAAGGCGAACAGGCGAAGGTCATCATCATCTCCCTTGTCCGCAGCAATAAGAAGAGCAAAGTAGGCTTTCTGAAGCTGAAGAACCGGATCAACGTTCTTCTCAGTCGAGTTCAGCATGGGATGTATCTCATCGGGAACGCGGCGACCTTTCCGGCTGTGGACATGTGGAAGGATGTTTACCGGCAGATCTCAGCCAGGAATGCCGCGGGCCCTTCGATTCCTCTGCGCTGCCCTCGGCATCCCAAAACCTCGATATACTGTACATCACCGGAGGATTTCGCCAGTCTCAGTCCCGAGGGCGGCTGTACACTTGCCTGCGTCGACCGGCTTCCAGTTTGCGGTCATCCCTGCCCGAACAAGTGTCATTCGAAGATGCTACACAAGGCCGTCATCTGCCCGAAGCCTTGTCCGAGAGGTCGGAAAACATGCAAGCATGCTTGCCCGAAATTATGTGGAGAAGAGTGTGGAGAATGTATGGTGATCGTCAACGACGTAAAACTCCCGTGCGGACATACCAAGGACAAGCTCCTGTGCTATCAACTTCTGGACCTGGAGTCTGTTCTCTGTCGCGTCAAGGTGGACAAACAGACACCAGCTTGTGGCCATACAGTGACCGTTGATTGCTCTACGGATGTTTCCTCGAGTAAGTTTCTCTGTGAGGCAAGGTGCAATGCGTTGCTACCCTGTAACCACAAGTGTCAGGGCACGTGTTGGCTATGCCGAAGCTATGGTGAAGAGAAATGCGTCACCGTGGAACACAAGACGTGCGCGACTTGCCAGCCTTCTACATGGGGCTTGGGGGACATTGAGCGCATGCTTGCCTTTGTCGATGGCCAGCTGACACAATCGGCTGACATTGCTGATGTCGATACCGCTAAGCAGCATTTTCTTGGAAAGAAGCCGGCAGCGGATGACCATGGCGAAGCACCCGAGGGGCCGCTTTTCCCAGACCGCTATGAGAGTTGCCACAAGCTGCTAGCACTTTGCCAGCAGACCCAAGAGCGGATGGTGGCTCACGACTCCATGACGGAAGCCCTGAATGGACTCAGTCTTGATCCAAAAGCGAAATCTAATCCACAGGCACAGAAACCGAGTGCTTTACCCGCTCAACTCAAGCTGCTAGGCGCGAGACTGATCGAGCATAAAGTCCAGGAGGCAATACTGCGCGACAAGTTCAGACTGTCGGTTAAGATGGGCGAGGACCAAAACCAGTTCTGTTCGGGCGCTGATCTCCAACTGAAGCGCTCCGTGGCCTCCTTTTTGCACACTGGTACCGTCCTGCTCGACGATTGTTCCAAAGCCAAGGTACCGCGTTTGGCTTTCATTGCTATGATTCTGTACTCCAGAGTCGCTTTGATGGTTTTGCTATATCTCCAGTCACAACCTGTTCATGGCCTTGACACTGCTCGGGATCATGCAACGGGAGCTCCCGGTGAGAACGAAGTGGCGAAGCGTCTGGAACGCATTTTCGGCATGTTTGTCACTGCGCAAGGGTTGTGCGACGAGTCTTCGGAGGAGGACGCGGATCTTAGAAGATGTGTGCAGGAGGTCTTGAGGTTTAGGAAGAAGCGGGTTGAGAAGTTGGGGTTGAAGGAGGTGGTTGAGGCGGTTGGGGAGGCCCCGGTGGTTTTTGTGTTGAAGGAAAGGTGAATATCTCCAGAAGGTGTCGTTTATGAAGGGATCCGATGGCCATCTCTGGTCTGTCTCGAACCTCTGTTCTTCTTTTTGATGGCCATCGTGGAATTAGATGACAGGCAAATGGTATTACATCCTCCAGCGCATTTCCATCCCAAAAGTGACCACAAACGAAAGCTAGGATGAAGTAAATTAGAATGGCTTGATTTTTATCTTATTTGTCTAACAGTCGATGTTCTCTCTCGGTTCCACACCCTCCGCCTTCGACTCTCCATATCCCCCTTCTCTCACTTCTTCCTGAATTCCTCCCCGAACAACCCCACCTCCACCTCCACCTCCCAAACTCACACTCGATTCCCATCCTCTACCGCATCACTGGCAACGCTCACTCCCAGACGGCAGTCTCTATTGCTCTGTACCTCTCACCATCTATACCACTAGAGACTCCACTCTTCCCGACTCTTTTAGGCGTTACGCGCGAACTCATTCCACACCATTTACCTCGCTTCTGAGGCTATCATTTTCCTCACTTTCGCTGCAAATTCGCCATCTGGATCACCTCACGCACGCTGCAACAGGTGCGGGGGCTTCATCGCCAGAAAAGTAACGCCGTCGAGCCCACTGCTCCATCGATTTCACATCAATATCATCATCAGTATCACCGTAAACGTCACGATCTACATCACCGCAGCCTTATTCCCGTCTCAGAAATCATCTCGCCGACCACCAGCCGCTCAGTATTCACTCAACATGCAGCAGTGGAAGGTCTCCAAGGTTCATCTTAATAACGGCTATCATCTGGCAGGTAGGTCTGATCTGAATCTGATGACCCAAGGTTGCTGTCGTGAAGCGTGTCTGACCTAGATGTACTGTATGCAGGTCGCTCGGATTCAGAGAGAAACAGGGTTGATCCTAGAGGTACGCTTGAGAACATGGGCCACGACAGATCTCTCAGTCCGGATCTATCCTCTTCCAGTGCTTCCGGCGTTGACCTTACCCGCTAAGTCACGCTTGGACCCATCGAATCCGTCATGTCTGTTTTCGTCGCTCTCTTCGAGGCCGGAGCACAACGTTCAGGCTGAGAATTCATTGGATCCAGTCTCCGTTGATATCGAGGAAGCTCCCGGTTCCGAGCTGGCTGCAAATACGGGCTCTAGTCGCTCTCTGGATAACGATTACGGTGATGAGCCAGCCTTTGCTGCAAACGTAAGCCAATACCACGATGTCCTGGAATCGAGCGTCCAGTTTTTGTTCAAGAAAGTCTATCCCAAGGTTGAAAGGAAGCTGAAGGCCAGAATCGTGGAGATTGAGGAGTGCAGCATGTATGCTGCCGCCATAGGAGAGCTGCAGAAGAAGCTCTACGCGGCTAGAGCGGAGACAGACCGATTGGAAAGTTTGATGAGGAAGGCTGCGCAAAAGACGGATGGATTGGCATTGGAGTGAGTGGGTCAGATTGGCAGGCGAGTGGTTGAGTGACTGAGGCCAGGGAGTTAACTGACAGAAGGGGGAGGTTGGCTAGAGAAGTTGCACGGGTTCACTCACGCTGAGGACCGGATCGGGAGATGGCAGTCACGATCTGTGAAGCACATGCTCTAGTTGGGCTCAGCTTTTGCATTGGGACATGGGAAAGGATACAAATCCAAGCTTTCCTGACAGGAAACATATTCCCATAGTCAAATTAAGTCAAATTGGTATCAACTATCCAAGCAAATAAACTGGTATCCCGAACACAAAAGACGAACTGAAACCCTGGTGCTACCAAGCGCACGACCACCTACTTCTTTTCCTTTTTCTCCTTCTTCTTCTTCTTCCCTTCATCCTTCTTCCCCTTCTTCTCCTCCGCTCCCTCCTTCTCTTGATCACTTCCACTCCCCAACCCAGCCGCCTCCCTAGCCGCCTTCTCCAGCGCGCTCTTCTTCATCCACACCTCCCCAATCGGATCGCCCTCCTCCTTCACACAAACCCACTCGCCAATCCCATGTTCCTTCCCCGCGACCCTCACACCCCGTCCTCCACCACCGATAATCAAATTCCCGGGTCTATACGTCTCACACATCTGCATGCGTTTAATCACACTCCCGTGCACGCGTGCGTTCTCAGGGATATCGCGCACCTCGCCGCATGGCAAAGGCCAGCGGATCGGTTTCCAGCTGCCGTCTTCACTCAGATCGAGACGTCGGAAGGGGAGGTATTCCATCATCTTCCAGGCTAGGACGGAGCCGAAGCTGAGGCCGCAGTCGAAGGATAAGGAATCGTGGATGCGCGCGGTGTGGCAGGCTTGGATCATGTCTTTGAAGGACCAGGGGTTGTGGAGGGGGCAGGATTCGTTATCGGACTGAGAGCTACTGCCGTTGCTGGTGGTGGGAGACTTGAGGCCGTCTTCGACGGCTTCTTTGTCTTTCGTCGGACTGGCGGGGTCGTTGCCCTTGGTGTCGGGGCCGGGAGCTGTTTCCTTGTCTTTGGTGGGGCTTGTTGGCTTGTCACCGGCCTTGTCGGATTTGTTCTTGTCCTTGGAGGAAAAGGAGTCAAATTTCCAGGAGGATTGCTGGAAGATTTTCGGGGTACTGGGACTGCGGACGGTGATGTTGGGGATGGTGTTGGGGTCAACTTGTTGGTTGCCGTTGTTGGTGTTGCCGCGGGAGCATGTGCAGGATTTGGCGACTCCGTTGCCGTTGGTCGCTGCTGACCCTCCTCCGAGGTGTTCAGACTTCATGTGGTCGTTTTGAGTGCCATTGGTGTCGGGGCCGTGTTCGATACCCATCTCGTCCATCAGATCGACGCAGCCCATGGCTTGGATCTTGTCGGGGTCGAAGTGCAGACCGGCGCGCATGGCTTCGCGGACCATCCAGCATAAGGGGATGTGTGACGCGGGCTTTTGGCCTTCTTCGACACTCCATCCGCCGCCGATGTCGGCGTGGCCGCCTGAGAACCAGACTTCATCGATGTCTTGCTCGTGCTCGTCCTCCGATTCCTCGAAGTCTTCCCCGTCATCGTCAGTTTCGGGGTGAGGGCCGATGGAGACCTCGGAGTGGCCGTCATGATTGGGACCGTCCCGACCGGATACTCCAGATCTGTTGGTCTTTCGAGACCGGACCGAGTGAGAGCGCGTCCGGTAAGGAGCTGGCTCCTGCTCAGGCACCGCAAGCGGGAGTCTCCTGCCACGGTTCTTTCCACCAGCACCTTCAGCAGCGGCAGCGTGCGGGTGATGGTTCCGGCCACGGTACTTCTCCTGAAACTCATGCAACTTCTCCCTCGCCGTATGGCGATCCTTATCCTTCCTGTGCGCGCTCTGGTAGATCAAGTCCTGCCTGAACTTTGCTCTCCGTTCATCAATACTAACCGCATGCCTGACCACCTTGGCCGACGTTCTTGCCGTATAGGGAAACTTGCTTCTCTCCATCCACGCCGACTCAAACTGCGGCACGCTATTGACGGTATCAAACAGACCCAGGAACCTGATCCTCCTCACGGGTCTCGAGAACGTCTCACGGAACCCCTTGAGAAACTCGTACATCTTCTTCTTCTTCTGCACGCCCTCGGGCGAGTCGTCGGATCTACGGGCTTGCCAGTTCGAGAAGGCCTTCCAGGCGAACCGCACCATCTCCTCGTTGCCGTGCGAGAGCAGGCCGATGTAGTCGAGCATCTCGGCCAGGAAGCGGGCGACGTAGGCGCCGCGCGAGAAGCCGAAGATGTATATCTCGTCGTTGGTGCGGTAGAAGCGCATCAGGAAGCGGTAGCCGCCGACGACGTGCTGGTCGAAGGAGGTGCCGATGGCCGAGTCTTTGGACTTTTGGTACCAGGAGCGCAACCGGGCGACGGTGCTGGTGCGGGTGAGGCTGGTGGAGACGACGTAAGTGCCAATACCGGCTTTTGGAAGGGGTTAGCTATGTTGTTGTGGTGACTGGCAATGGATTCACCAGGAAAACTCACGTTGGTAGTAGTGATCTGGAGGTGAGTGTTAGCATCACGGCTGCTTTCTTCGTCTGGATTACGGAACTTACACTGGTCATCAGCCGTTCTATCCAGCATCCTGTAAATTTTGAGGATGTTACTGTCCGAGTCATCGCCCTGGAACTTGTTGCCAGTTCCATCAAAGCACAAGACAATCTTGCGCGGCCGATGATGCCGGCCGGTCCTAGGATCTTTGTTGTCCATTCCTATCGGTGTCACAGGTCTCGATGGCAAATGTGTCGAAAAGTAGTCTTCGTGGGCGTGGTTATCGAACGGCGACGCCCGGTCCGTTGCGTTAGGCCCTTGGCCAGGAGCATGACCACCATGGTGGTGTGGCTCATATTCGCCAGGGAAGAGGTGGGACTTATCCATGATTTCCTACCACTGAGTCCTAGGATCTTCTTGTGTGACAGAAGCACCAGAGACTGAGCACACACACAACTGAAATCTTCGAACTCGACAAAGTGTTCAGGTTTGCCGGGACTCGGAAAGAGGGGAAGGGGGATTAGGTTTCACAGCGTGAGGTGTATGTGTGTGTTGATGGGAACGGGGAACATTTCCGCCTTATTGGATGCGGAACCCGGGTACTTTTGGTTTTACTACCTCCCACAGCAGCCACCTACCTAATCCAGATCCGACTTGAGAAAAAGTCTTGTCTTGGACGGCATTATAGGGGTACGTCTTACAAGCGGAAGGGAAGAAGGTCGAACACGGTGAGTTCCGGTTGCATTATGCGACTTTTTTTTCCCTTTCCCACCATTGTCTCGTGTGGGAAGGTCCATGGATGTCGTCTTTGGGAGCAACTGGGGGACCATGAGACTCGGACATAGGCCATGTCCCGGGAATACTCGAGGACGATCAAATTTGCATCCCCCGCCTTCCTGTGTAGTACCAGCCACTGTGGTTGCCCATGGAGTACGATGACATCCTGACCGACAATCCAAAAGGCGATCATGGGCAATGTGGATAAATGGGGTGGATTTGGCGTCGATTGCGAGCATGGATTAGATCTCTCTCTCGCAGGTCGCCTGCAGATATCTCCATTTCTTGTCCACGATCATAGGCTCGACCGCGAACCCTCCGAGACACGGTAACGACAGAACCCCCGAGGGCGCTCCGGCTCTCGGGCCCTGGAATGCTGGTCCAATTGGACTGATTGTAATTGTTACGGAGAGCGGTGACAAAACATTATGGAGGTGAAGGAGGGTAGTGTGAAAAAAAAAATTGGGCATCATGGGCGAACCCCCCCCCCAAAATCACCCAATCCCCCCAATCTCGTTGGCCCTGGTTATCTTCAGCTGGTATCCAGACTGCAAGGGAGCCGAATTGGGACAGAAGAGTCCCGTCCGGCATACCGCTCGGCACAGAGGGACCATTGACGACCAAGAATGGCGGCTGGCTTCAAAAGGGGTTTTGTTGATTGGGCATGTTTCAGAGACGGCTGGATCAGAAAAAAGTTGTCCTTGCCCATGGGTGGTGGTTAGCAGGATCGCCGGCCCGCCCCCTATGCCACACACTATCACCAGGTGAGTTAGCGTAATGGGGAGCGCTGAATCTTGGTTCTCCCAGTCCCCGGATGAGGACCCAGCCGACTGGGTACCAGCATCTTGCCGCTTAGTAAGTCGGTAGCCACTCGGTAGGCAGGTCATAGCCCGAGATCAGAGACTGCACTGGCGATCCCCAGCGATTTCCCATTCAGGGTCCAAAGGCGGAAAGGGTACTGAAGGTCAAGAAGAAGAGGGCTCCTGGGGGGCGGTCCCCCAGAGCCGCCAAACAAAATTCCGGGATTCTCCCCTGACTCTTTGTTTACGTACCTGTTTGGCTGTCCTCATCCTCTCTAGCTCGGCCCCAGAACCCCACTGATCGACAATATTTGGATCTGCTGTACCATGTACACTAGCCCAGCTGAAGGCTACACTAGATGCACCATTGCCCGAGCTGTCCAATCCCAAGGCTTCTTTTCCTTTCCTCTGAGACACTGACCGACCTCATCACGACTCGAAAAGTCGAAAACTTCAGACCATCGAACATAAAACCCCCTCACCGTCCAACCCTGGTCCTAGCATCTGAGGGGAGGTAACTTTTTGACTTTCCTTACGGGAATAGTATTCGTCTGTGTACAACCTCATTGGGTCTTCGTACCACCAGCTTGTACCAGCCGCATGCTGGCATCCGACAGAGTGCACAGGGTGGTGGGATGGACAAGAGAAAGGTCCAATGGAAGAGAAGCAATCGAAGACAAGCAACTCGATTACCAATTGGAAGGTTCACTTCCCGTCAATCCCTTCAATGATATTCATCCAATCGGTATCTGGCGGGTTGTCGCGAGTCGTTCTCCCCATGCACACCAGACCCATCACTTCCAGCCGCAGTGGAGTGGAAATGGCCCAAGTGGATTCTCTCTCTTTAAGCTTTGTCCTCTTTCCGCCAAACTCCAACAAGCAACAACATGGACATGGACATTGGACGGAGGGACGGTCTGCCGTGGTGGACGAACCTGCGCAATGAGACAATGAGACAAACCCCCCCACAACGCGTGCAGATAGTGGCACTTGTTGACAAACCAAGCAGCCAACCCCCCTTCAGAGATTCCCCGTTGACCATCTACCGTAACCATCATGGCGAGACATCATTGGAGCGGGCAGGGGAGGGAGCTCACTGCTCAGGAAAGCTTCGGGATACAAAGAGTGATTTGCCGTGAACCTGTGTGACATCAGAAACAGCTGGTGTTGGTTGTTCTCTGCGAACCGTACTGCTTTTCATTGCAGTTATCATCATCCTCGCCTCTTCCCTCTTCTCTCCCGACCGTCTTCTCGGGTTCATTCCTCCCTCTCTCCTCCCGTATCATCCCCCCTCCCGTTCCCAGTGCACTCTGAAAGACGGGTGCATACCTACCTGTATACTTCCTTTTTGTGTTTCCCTTCCATTATACCCCAGTACCCCTTCCTAATTCCAACCACCAGCCACAATGTCCAGCTATCAGAACGGCACAAATGGCCATTCGGCCAGCAACGGCGTCAATGGCAAGGCGGCCAAGAGCTCAACCGTCATCGGGCCCGACCCCAAGGCCGAGAGGACGGCTAGCATGGCCAAGCCCAGGCCTACCTCACTGAAGCTCCCGTTTACCGGCACCAGCAGACAAGGAGTAGAGAACGCGTTCGAGAGACACAGGCAGACCATCCAGTCCGCTGTCCAGCCCCTGCCTACCCAGCAAGGCGCGGGCACTTTCAGCGAGAACAAGAAGTGGGGCAAGCTCAGCAGTGACTTGATGACCCTTCGATGGGCAGGTAAGTTGTGCCTTCGCCAGGAGACCATGGCTAAGGATCGGGAATGCTAACAAAATTGAAACCTATCAGACTTCAAGACCCTGAAGCACATGGTCGCGGCCAAGATCAAGGGCGAGAAGATCACAGATGACAAGACCATGATCATGGAGAAGCTCATCCAGCTTGTCTCTAACCTCCCCAGCAACTCCAAGCTACGAGTGGAGTTGACCAACGCCTTCTTGGGTGAGCTGTGGTACACGCTCGAGCATCCTCCCTCGATATACGTTGGTGAGGAATACCAGTACAGGAAGGCCGATGGTTCTTGCAACGTATGTCCTCCTCAACCGCCCGTAGTAAGCACTGACAGATTGCTGACACCGGATTGCAGAATATCATGTTCCCCCAGCTCGGCGCTGCCGGCAACACATACGCGCGGTCCGTGAGGCCGAACGTCATCAGACAGGGAGCTCTTCCCGACCCTGAACTCATCTTTGACTCGGTCATGAAGCGCACCGAGTACAAGTCGCACCCCAACAACGTCTCCAGCATCCTCTGGTACTGGGCCAGTATCATCATCCACGATCTGTTCTGGACTGACTACCGCGACATGAGCAAGTCGAAGACCTCCTCCTACCTTGACCTCTCCCCGCTGTACGGCAGCAACCAGGAGATGCAGGACACCATCCGTACCTTCAAGGACGGTAAGCTGAAGGTCGATTGCTACGCCGACAAGCGCCTGTTGGGTATGCCTCCCGGCGTCAGCGTCCTGCTCATCTTCTTCAACCGTTTCCACAACTACACGTGCGACAACCTGATCGCCATCAACGAGGACGGCCGGTTTAACAAGCCGTCGCCCAAGCTCGAGGGCGAGAAGGCGGAGGCGGCGTGGAAGAAGTACGACAACGACCTGTTCCAGACCGCCAGACTGATCACTTCCGGTCTGTACATCAACATCACCCTTCTCGACTACGTCCGCAACATTGTCAACCTCAACCGCGTCGACACCACCTGGACTCTCGATCCCCGTGCCGACACCGGCATTGACGTTGGCACCAAGGAGGGCGCGGAGCGCGGTACCGGCAACGTTGTCTCGGCCGAGTTCAACCTCTGCTACCGCTGGCACTCGTGCATCTCGGCCAAGGACGAGGCCTGGATCGAGGAGTTCTACTATGAGCTCTTCGGCAAGCCTGGCGGTGAAGTTAACTTCCACGAGCTGATCATGGGCTTCTCCAAGTTCGAGGGTAGGATTCCTGCGGACCCGGCAGACCGGCCCATTCCCAAGCGCAAGGGCAACTTCACCCGCGGCGCCGACGGCAAGATCGACGACGACGAGCTCGCCGAGTGCATCGCCGACGCCATCGAGGATCCCGCCGGTTCCTTCGGCGCTCAGAACGTTCCTCCTTCCATGAGGGCCGTCGAGATCCTCGGCATCATCCAGGGCCGCAAATGGAACCTTGCCGGCCTGAACGAGTTCCGCAAGCACTTCGGCCTCAAGCCGTACGAGACCTTCGAGGACATCAACTCGGACCCCGGCGTGTCCGAGGCTCTCCGTCGCCTGTACGACCACCCCGACTTCGTCGAGCTCTACCCCGGTATCGTAGCGGAAGAGCACAAGTCGCCCATGGTTCCCGGCGTGGGCATCGCGCCGACCTACACCATCTCGCGCGTGGTCCTGTCGGACGCCGTCTGCCTCGTCCGCGGCGACCGCCACTACACGGTCGACTACAACCCGCGCAACCTGACCAACTGGGGCTACAACGAAGTGCAGTACGACCTGAACGTCAACCACGGCTGCGTCTTCTACAAGCTCTTCTTGCGCGCCCTGCCCAACCACTTCAAGGAGAACTCCGTCTACGCGCACTACCCCATGGTTACCCCCGCCGAGAACGAGAAGATCCTCAAGGACCTCAAGCGCGATCACCTCTTTGACTGGAGCCGCCCAGGCCGCCAGGCTAAGCCGCACCAGGTGACCACGTACGCGGGCGCCAAGCACGTGCTCGACAACGAGAAGGAGGGCACGGGCGCGTACAAGTCCTCGTGGCACGCCGGTCTCGAGTCCATCCTCGGCCGGTCCTTTTCATCCTCCAACAACCCCGACGCCCACGACAGCCAGCGCCGCGACATCCACGAGCAGCTGTACTCCGCCGAGTGGGCGAACCAAGTCAAGGCCTTCTTCGCCCAAACGACCGACCAGCTGCTCGCCGGCGAAAGCTACAACGTCGGCGGCCACCGACTCGTCGACCTCGTCCGCGACGTCGGCAACATCGTCCCCACTTTGTTCGCCGCCAAGGTCTTCAACATTTCCCTGCAAGGCAAGAACAACACCAAGGGCTTGTACACCCCTCACGAGCTGTACGCCGTGCTAGCCGTCATCTTCGCGGCGATCTTCTACGACCACGATCCCGTCAAGACGTACCAGCTGCGCGACGCGGCTCGCACGGTGGCCACGCAGCTTGGCGGTGCGTTGGAGGCCGGCGTCAAGAGCCAGACTTCCTTCTTTGGCTCTCTGCTTGGCGGTAGCGGCAATGACAACCCCCTGACTGCCTACGGCAGCGACCTCGTCAAGCGGTTGTCCAAGGCCGGATTGAGCGCGTCCGATGTCGCGTTTGGCCAGGTGCTGCCCATCGTTGCGTCGAGCGTGCCGAGTATTGCGGAGGGATTCGCGAGCGCTGTGGACTTTTATCTCGGCGAGGCGGGTAAGTCGCACTTGGCTGCTATCCAGGAGCTGGCGAGACAGCCGGCGAGTGCAAACGCTGATGTGCAGTTGCTTGGGTACGTATTGGAGGGTATTCGGTTGTCGGGCAACACGCTCGGTGCGTTCAGGCAGGCGAGTGCCGTGGATGCGATCAAGGAGGAGGATGGTGGCGAGGTGAGGGTGCAACCTGGTGATAGGGTTTTTGTTAGCGTGGTAAGTTTTGCTTTCCTTTCCTTTCCTTTCCCATCTCTCGTCTGTCGAGAAAAGAGGTATTAACAAGACAAATAGAAATCCGCCGCCCAATCACCCACCACCTTCCCCAACCCCGAGGACGTCAACCCGTCCCGTCCGCTGGACGCCTACAAGATCTTCTTCTTTGGCACGCACTCGTACCTCGGGCACGAGGTCAGCCAGATCGCGCTGACGGAGATGTTCCGTAGCTTGTTCAAGCGGAGCAACGTCCGTCGGGCTCCCGGGCCGCAGGGCCAGCTGAAGAAGATCACGAGGGAGTTGAATGAGGAGCTTAGCCAGACTTTCTACCTCAGGGAGGACTGGGGCGCTGTGACGCCATTCCCGGTGACGATGAAGGTTACTTGGGATGAGTAAATAGGACGAAGGCAGTGGATGGATGATGGATAATGGATGTGGGAGATGACGGATGATAGGATAACGTGATGATAAAGTAGGATGATGAGAGGGAGTTTGATACCATTTCCTTTTTGGATGACAATTTATCGGGATGTTTTTTGTTTGTAACTGGCTTGGCTTTTCGGAGTTCGTTTGCTTGGAATTCACACATTTTTCATCAGTCGACGTTGATTGCCATGTCCTTGATGTCGATGATGTCCAGTGCTCGTGAAATGCCGAAAGGCGAGAGGGTAAGTCAAACGATGTAGTCGTGCGCGTGGTTATACAGACTTTCTGCTCTCGTTGTGTGGATTGTCCTCTCTCGCAGTATTCGATACTAGCTCGGTATTGTATTGGAAAGGTAAATAAATGTTCTGGCAGTGGTAGCGCTGACGTACGCTCGTACCCCGCCGTACCCCGCCATTCCGGGCAGTTCGGGGATTCCCCGGCTGATGCTACCCCATCCGGCTCGTGCCGTGCCGTGCCGAGTCCGGACCGTACCCATCGTCACCAACGGTATTTTTTTAGTCCCAGTATCTACGACGGCAATTGTACGTACTTATTTTACTATGCTGAAATACGCTTTCGATGACTGGAACTACGGGATTACGCTGGCTGAGACTGGAGGGGTGGGTCGTGTCGGTTTAATTTCTCTGCCCACTGCTATTTCCCTGCATGTAGTGGTACCATGACGGAGTTGACGATCGTGTACATGGCTTGAGGTGGGCTGAAATGTTTTGAAGAACTTTTGGTGCGGAAAGTAGTGAGAAATAAAGTAAATTCGGAACTGCGTATCTCGCTAATGAGCGAGAGATGCCTGTCATTCTTCAATGCACCCCTTGCGCTTAGGCCAGCTTGTGAGATGTGAAAACCATTGCCGTTGCGTTTACCTCCGTGAAATTTTTAATTCTCTTCCTGTAGTGCCCTGGAACTAGTTGACACCGCCTATCCGAGTCAAATCTTCTTATGTGAAGATGGTACTTTTTTCTTTAACTCCTGGAGCATGTCTCTGCCCTGCCTGTGTAAAGTCTCCCGAAACCCAAACGTACCAACACAGTATGAGGCGTCATCTCCTTCATCAAGGATGAGAAAGTGATGCTCGGGCGTTTTGTACCTAGGAAAAGTGAATATCAAGAGACAATCCCATGTTCTCTTGAGGGTCCTCTCTGATATATCCTTAGAACCTCTAACATCCAAGCGAAAGTTTACCCGTTTTTCGCACACTGTGTCTAGAGGCATCTCGCTATTCGTCATATTGCAAAGGTGATCTGGTGAGTAGCCCAGTGGATGCTTGTGACAGAAGCAGATTTCACCGTCACGACGGCTGCTGCCAGGCTGGAAGCCCAGTGTAAGAACAGGCCCTTCAAGCCACAGGTAAGTTTGTCCTCTCAGGAATGACTCTCGAGCAACGGAACCATTCCATCTCTGATCCCGATGATTTAATGAAATCAGTCAGTGAAAGAAGTGCGCCGCTTTCATCTTCAACTTGGACAGTCGAGTGCGTTGAAGATGAGAGGGGGTTGTAGACCTCTTCCAACGAGACTGGCGTCCTCCAACCAAGCCATGACCAACTTGGAAAACCTTCACGACGGCCAAAGTATTCTGTATCTATGGCCATACGAAGGGGTATCCAAAGAAGACATTGAAGAAAGAGAGAAGTCGCCCTCCTTTCCGCATAGTCGAAGGGAATGCGAAAGCACGTTGGATAAATGTCGTTTTCGTTGGGCAACTCATAGCAAGGCAATCCCCAATAGGTAACAATAGAGACTCGTGAAAGCAAGCCTCGTAAAGCATCCAGAGCATCGGTTTGGAAGCTAAGTTGTCGACGACTATACCCTTGAATGAGGCCAAAGAGATAGCTGAGATATACATGGACTCGTGACCCGTAGCTTGGTTGATGCAATTGCAATCTCTGTAAAGGTGTAATGGATCTCATTCTCTCCACCCCGTCCAGAGACCCAATCCCATTTTTGGAGTAATCGTTGAACCGGAATTTCATGCCGGGCCTTAGACTGCAGCTTTCAGCACACATCCCATAGGGACAGTGGAAGTACACCTGCTCTTGAGAGAAAATAAGCAGTCTCCGGGAAAGAAGGGCTTCTTGGAAGGTCGACCCCCTTTTCATCCAAATTGAAGCTTCGAAGGATTGTTGTGATAAGGCAGGTGTGAAGCCTACTAAGGTCAATTTAGCAGATGTAAATCGAGGTTGAGGTATTCTTAGTGTGCTGCTGACGCCAGGGAGTCCACAAGATGAATTTTCTCCGGAGAATGCTACAATAGTTGCATAAGATCCTTCGTAAACATGATCCATATTCCTGATTTGAGCATGCTTGTCCTGTTCGTCATGCTGATCGATGCAATATTGGTCGACCCAAAGATATCGCTGACCAAGCTCTTTGACAACAATCATTGCGTCCTCAATAACCTTAGGCGCATTAGTTGGAAGAGCCCGGTTGCCTTTATTCTCAAGCAATGGCTTGTTACCCCACACGTAGCTGAGTGCTATGTATTTATGACTGGGCTGTAGATTCACGATAAGGCGAGTTCTGCAATCAATCCCACGGATGGTCGGTCTGTTGTGGGACTTGGTAGGGGCAGAGCCTCTGTATTTGCAATTCAGGTGATCCTCACACATCTCCACCCAATGACGCAGCAAAGTATAGTTGACATATATTTCGGAAACGGGTAGGCCTTTCAGTGTCGGTTTTGAATGTGGCCAAGGTTTCATCGGTGCCAGATAGTCCGATACCGAAGATTGAGGGAGAAACCATAACTAGCTGCACATTGTCTCTGATGTCCAAGGGTAGTCTCGACCACGTATCCAGATTTCCGATCCCCGTCCTTGATGAACAGCCCATAGTGTAGAGCACGCGTCTTCGGACATGACTGAGTTCGGCAGACTGTAAAAGCGGTACTTGCGTAGGTGATATTCATCCGTAGTATCACCAGTAAGACTTGGCCGTCGCATGGAGCAGAGGAACCGACATAAAGCGCATGGAGATTCCTTATTGAGTGTGCTGAGAACCAAAACCATCTCGCTGTCTGTGAAGGGACATGGATCATTGGAGATGCCGTCGAGATCCATCTTTATGCAACGCCGACAAAGATTGAGTGAATCCTGATCGTTCACATGGAAGAAGGGGATCTTGGCCACAATTCGTCGATAAGCGGTCGACAGGCGTCCTTCGCCATCACGAACGTGCCGAGCGCGAGTTGTCTTGTCCCCCATGATGCGAGGAATGAATGAGAGGTTGGGATAGTTCCGGATTGATGCAGTATGGTCGACGGGTGGCAGGTGTTGTGCTTGCCGTTAACGAGGGGACTGAAGTGGTGGTGCTGGTGTCGCGACTGTCGTAGCCGTCGTAGCAATAGACGGTTCACCCTCCGGTTTGTCGAGGTTAAGTTTGCGAGCTATCTCTTTGTTGGCACAAGCAGAGAAGTTGAAGTCGCGCACTTGTCAGCTGAATTAGAGCAGGAACCATTACCAATTTACGTGCGCGGAACGCCTGATTGAGAGTCATCTCAAGTCACGCAATGCGTCTCTCATCCAGGTAATCCGGCCGCCACCGTCTCGTAGTGGGCACACCAACGACGGGCAAATCGTCCAATCCGATCGAACGCTGCATTTGTAATCGTTGTGAGCTGAGAACTCCATGCTGAAGAATGTCTTAACGAACGAGAAGTGGATGAAAAACGAAGACCGGGAGAATTGAGCGGGTCAAGTGGAAGCTGATGGGAATGATGCTTCAGTTGGGTTTACTGGCGAAGTTTCTGAAAAGTCGAAGAAACTCCCAAAACCCCAACTTAAGTACCCGAACACCGGACAACCTTGGTTGGGCGCGAGCATCGAGCGGGCGTTCCTTCCGTCGGCCGTCGCACAGCCAAGGCTCACCACTGACTGCACTTTCCCCCCCGGGGGTGATGGTGAGGGTTTCCTCCGTCCTCGCACCGCTCAGCCACTCGACAGGGCCAGTTTCCAGCCACGGGTACAATACAACTAGTAATACTAGCATGTATGTTAGCGTGGTTCTTATGATGGGAAAGAGCAGTTAAAGGGGCAGAATACCTTCATGGGTAAGCTAGAGCCTCCATCGGCCTCGCGAGAGGAGAATTGCTCTCTGCCTTGTCGGATCTCGACAAAAGGATCAGGGCTCTCAACGCCACAATGGCCTATTACCGAAAAAACTTGCTCAGTCCGCAAACCGCTCTGTGCAGAAAAGGCAAGGTCCAAAGTCAGGCAATTGCATCTGGTGGCCGTCAATGAGCATGTAGATACAATACAATACTGGTTTGTTTGTTAATTTGGTTCTTCGATCATAGGTTGAATAGGGAAGTTTTAGAGTTCTTATTAACCTTTGGAAAAAGGAACTATCCTCCGTTTGAAGGGATATAGGACAATGGCAAGGGTTTGTAACGCTATAGAAGCCTCCTCTCCGTTTCCTTTAAGGCCTTTAAGATTAGAAAATATTAGTTTTACGGCGTTTACCCTATAGAAAGCCGAACGGAACGCTTTCCTACAGTGTAGTTCAACTCTGGTTTGTTTGTTAGCGTGGTTCCTGCGACAGAGTTGCGAAGAGTGCGTAGTGAAGTCCCACGCTAACAAACAAACCAGGGTTGATGTATATATCCAGTAAAGCTTTGGCTTTTTTGTAGCAGACTAACAAACAATCCATCCCTGCTTTCTCGGTTAGCATGATCCTTCTGTTGACCGACAAGCGAGGGGAACCCTAGAGTACTCATTGCCCCGGCTTGATGAGAAGAAAATTGGTCGTGTCTCCCTTCCTTCGTTGAGCTTCGGCAAAGACCAGCGCTCTCAATGCCACAGCAGTTTCTTTCTCTCTGCGTTCTCTTGAAGACTTCGTTGTCAGTCCGTATCATTAGGTACCGATTCACTATACCTATGCGTCAGAATCTCGGCAATTTTTCTCAGGCTGGGGAGGTTTTGCGCGGAAAATCGCCACTTCAAGTGCTCAACCTACAAGAAAAGACGTCCCACTCTGTCTCCCAGTCGGTCAGTCGAGCGGATGAAGATACTTGGCCGTTGACTTCACTCCAGAAACACTATCAGTTACAGCCAGCAGTTCATCATTTTCCTGTGATGTACATCGTCAGCAACGAAAGATCCATGTTGCAAAAACACAACGCTACCTCTACATATTCCCACCATGCATCATATTCAGCGCTTTTCCCGTCTCTTACTTCTAACAAGAACCATGTACACCGACCATACCCGGCCATATTGAGCGTACTGAAAGGCACAAAACACCCAAACAAGATCGAAACACGCACCTCCACAAACCATTACACCCAACCTTCTACATATAACCATACCTCTCCCTCTCCCTCGCAGGCACCGGACACAACGGATTCCTCCCCGTGGCCGACCCCCCCTTGGGCACCAACCACTTAATCACCATCCTCCCCTCTCCGCCTTCCTTCTCCTCACCCTTCTCCCCATCCGGATCCTTCACCAACTCCACCCTACTCCTCAACATCTTCACAGCCTCATTAATCCTCTTCACCTTCATCTTTGCCTCACTCGTACTTGGACCCTCTTTATCTTTCTCATCCACCTCCTTCAAAACCATCAACTCCTTTAAATACTCCACCACACTCCTCCCCTCCTTATTCTCCACATTGATATCCACCCTGCGACTAAGCGGTTTGATTAAATGGCCCAGACTCTTAAGCATTTTGCGATCTGGGTCGGCGGCTAGGCCTTTCAGTAGCATTGACAGCGCCGTGTCCTTGCTTTTGTTGAGCAAAGCCGGGTCGGCGCCGGCCTCGATGAGCGCGCGGACCATGTCGCTGCGCGTCCTGGCCTCGTCCTGCTGGTTAGTGATGGGCCACTTCTCCTTGATGGCCGGGTCGAGGTTGACGGCCTGGTGGAGGTAAGGATTGGCCGGGGCGTAGGGGTTGCCCCGGATGGGTTGCTTGGAGAGCATGTACTTGACGACCTTGACGTGGCCGTAGCGGATGGCGGTGTAGAGGGGTGGCATGTAGGTGGTGGTGGAAGTGGTGGTATCAGATTCTTTCTTTTCCAGTTGGTAAGGGCATGGTCGGTGGAGGTCGGCGCCGGCGTTGATGAGATGGGCGATCATCGGTTCCGAAAAGTGTAGCCGTCTGGGATTCCGGAGGATGTGCAGTAGGGCTTCTTCGAGCACGGCCTTGTCTCGAAGGACGGACGGCTCGACGGCGTGGACGGTGACGTTGACAGCCTCTATCAGCAGCTTGTGCAGGTCATGGTCGATGCTTTTCTTCATCAATCTGATCTTTTCGTCAAGGGTCAGGTCCATGCGATGAAGGCCACGCTTGGCAAGCTTTTCGGCTGCCGAGAAGCATTCTCCGTTCTCAGCGCCTTTCTTGATAAGGTCGAATAAAAGGGTCTTGTCGGAGGTGAGGTGATGAGAGCTGTCAATATCCAGAAGCAAATCATAGGAAGAGGCTGATTCAGGAGCTCCATACGTGGCGTAGAGCCTGGGAGAGGTGGCCTCGGCTATCATTAAATAATACTTTCGGAACTCCCTGGGGCTCAAATGCGAGCCGAGGGTGGAACCGTGGAATTGGACCAGGAGATCAGCAGCGCGTCCGTAATCCCATTTGAGTGCGTTCTTCATGACGGGAGTATAATCCTTATCGCGGATGCACGGGTCAATACCAGCGTCAAACAGCAATCGGACGATGCTGCAGATGGCGTCGGTTGCTGCTCCTAGTTCGTAAGCTCTCCTGGGCCGAAAGACGAGGTGCAACGCGGTACGTCCCTGTGAGTCCTGATGGTTGACAGGAACGCCAGCCTCCAGGAGCAAGCGCACAATCTCGGGTGCTTTGTCTGGCCGGGAACTCGATGGGAAGCACTCGGCGAACGTGGTCCAGGGTTCATCGCCAAGTGGGTAATAAAGTGCGGCCATCAAGGCGTTTCGACCATTTTTGTCATGGACAAGGGAATTAGCACCAGCTTTCAACAACGCTCTGACTGCCGAGGTGACGTGAAACTGCGCAGCCATGAACAAGGGGGTCTCTCCGTTGCCGTCGTCCCAGGCTTGGTCAATAGGCGTGCCAGCAGCCAGAAGCTTCTCTATCAGGGCTACGCGTTCCAAGGCTGTCGGCTCCTCGGTTCTGGCCAGTCTGAAAGGTGCCGACCGAACTGATGGGGTCGAGTAGTAGTCGTCATCCTTTGGTCGAGGGGAGGTGCAGCATACATGGAGAAGCGGGATCCTCTTGATGCCATCGCCAGCTTCCTCATCTTCGTCATCCGCTTCATCCAGACGGGGTCGTCTGCCAAAGGTCAGCTGATTGAACTCGAGCTGCTGCTTGACATCTGCACCCAGCTCAATGAGCTTCAAGGCGCGATCATAATGGCCGAGGTAGCAAGCTTCGCCCAGAACTGTCGTCTTGGCCTTGAATTCCCACAGGTCCACCTCGAACTCCTTGTTTATGTTGGCGCCCTTTTCAATCAGGTAGGGGACGACGGTGTCCCAATGACCCTTGGCACAGGCAAAGTACAGAGGCGTCAGCCCCATGTCGTCTTCGACATCGACCGTGGGCCAGGTGGCCTTGCCTGCTTCGACAATGTACTTGAGCATTTCCAGGTTTCCAATGGAAGCAGCCTGGTGGAGGACGGTGAAACCCAGATGACCCTTTGGGATATTGTTCAGGGCACCGCGCTCAATAAGAAACTTGGCGGTTTCGAAGCGCGAAAAACACATGGCTAGGTGGACAGCAGGCCAATATGAAGCTTCCAGGTTCTCGCGCAGTGTGCCGGCAGCCTCGAGTTCGCGCGTCTCCCACAGCGAGAGGGGCGGCCGACAGGAGCAGTACCACTCTGCCTCAAGATGGATGTTGGCACCGTGCTCCAGCAGCTTTTCGATGACGCCGTTATGGCCCTCCTTGGCAGCTATATGAATGGGGGCACAACGGCGTGTGATTCCCCTTGAGCGTATATTGTGTACCCACTCCTCCACCTCGCTGTCTTCATCCATGAGGTCATCGTCATCCTCTTCGTCGTCTTCATCGTCATCGTCGTTGAATGGGTTGTGGTTGTGGTTGTGAACGGCTTGAAACAGGTTACCCAGAAAAGCGCCAACGAATCCTCCTCCTGGTGGAGGGGGGAAGGGCCAGGGACCATCAGGCTCCGAAAGGGGTTCAGTGTCGGAACCATCGTGATCTTGATCGTCTTCGGGGTGTTCGTTCTCAAACAGGTCGAGAAGGGGGTTCGAGGGGCCAGACAGGTTGGGAGGCGGGTTGGGGCGGGGATCCCAGGGGGCGCGCATGGTACCTATTATATCGTGAAGGTCGCGGTAGAGTCCCGGGGTGGCAGGGTTGCCGTAGTTGGTGTTGGAGGAAGAGGACCAGTTCCAATCGTCAAAGTCGGAGTTCTGGTTGGGGGCAGCGGCGCGTTCGAGGATGCAGACGAGTTCCCAGGCCTTGCGGGAGAGAACGAACTCGAAGAGGTAGTCTGGTTTGGCGCCGGCGCAAATGGCCTTGTCTACTGTAGATGGGACTCCATGTCGGGTAGCCCAGAGAAGGGGTTGAGGGTCGCTGCCGGGCTTGACTGCTCCGGTGTAGAGAATGTTGTTGATGATGCAGTAGAGCCGTTGGTTTGTCCGGGCCAGCGCCGAGAGATCGCATGGTTTGGGAAGATGGGCGGCGATGAGGTAGATCAGCTCGGTTGGTAGATCAGGGAGTCGTGGGGGTGCCATAGCTGTCGGATATCCTGGGGTTGTGTTGTGAAGTAGGATGCAATGTCGAGGCGGAGAGGACGAGGTCTACTCTTCCGAGGGAGAAGGGGAAACGTCGAGAAGATGGTTGAGCAAACGTATCGAAAATGACTATACGGTGCTGTGGACAGTGTCCGTGTAAGTACGTAGCTGTACCACGGAAGCAATGCGTGGGTGGTCACCAATGTCTGCGCAGATGCGAGTACCTGAACCTCCAATGCCCGTGAAAAGCTCCCGCTCAACTGCCGGCGGGCGCAAGGGCACTCCGGAGTGACCCGTTAAATGGCGTTATGATGGTCCAAGGCTGCCGCTCTGGATCGATCAGAACTGGAATGGCTGCAGGAACGGGCAGAAATGGGCATTGGATCGGTATAAATCAGAAGAGAGTCGGTGGAGAGCCGCGAGAGAAGGAGGAAAGCGATCGGACAAGTTGCTGAGATGGGTTGGATGGTACAACTGACTGACTTTGGGAGTTAGGATTGTAAGTCGAAAGTTGTTTAATTGTTACGCGACGCGGGGTCCAAGGACACGCTAAACTCGAACAACTGTGCGAGCTCACGTGCTGAATCATCGTCAATCTCGCTTATCTTATCACTCTAACGCTGCTACTGCAAAAGTAATAGCATCACTGTTAGTACAGCGGTTCCACTGAGAGCCGCTGTAAACAACTGCCCACTGTATCTTCAGACGTCATCATTTTTAACTAACACACAAACGGGCACCAGAAACTCACATTAGACACTCGGGAAAAGCAACATCTCACCACGGTCTTCGCATTTTCAGATTTGCACGTCCATCTCTGATTCTCCGGAGCTTTATATGATGACTTTCTTTTTAACGTTCAGTTTTCTTACCACCTGCTGGCAAGGAACCAAATACTCACCAAGTACGCACTTTTGTGTTGGACACAACGACCAGATACCGGCTCCAGGACAACATTGGCACTGACAATCCGGCATTAAATTTTGGTTAAACCAAGCCACTACCCATTACACGACCAATTACTCGTTCTTCCACTTTTCCTTCCGTCTCATTGATCTCCATACGCCCCTCTGCCCTAGTCCTCCCAGAGAAAGCCTCGCTTCGGACCATCACCACCCGCATTGTACCTTGGCCCCTCAGTATCGGGGTTGAATGGTGCTAGAAGATTCCCATACGTTGAACCACAGAATATACACTTCACACACTGGAAAATACCCCTAAGCAGTTCGAGCCTGAGTGGGTCTCATGGAGCTGGCCCGAGATCCTATCCGATTTCTCCTGCATCTCTGCCGTTTTCAAATCCATCTGAATTTCCTCTGTGGCTTTCGTGGATGAGCCGTTGTGGCAAGGATGGAAAGGCTGGCTGGAATCGGCCATGAAGTTGGCTATCCTCCGCTGACGGGGTTCTTTCTTTTCGTCTTTTCTGGCTTTCATGGCCAACTGGGCCGCTAAAGTCGGCGGCGAGGAGTTTGGCTCCCAAGGAGTTATTGGGGGGACGGATAGAGTATGAAATGACTAGCGTATGTTCGATCTTTGGCCTTGCATTGAGATCCCCTCACAACAAAAGAAAGGTACGAGAGTATCAGGCATGTCGACAACACTTCTTGACCAAAGCCCCTTGACATGGAATCTTTAATCAACGTTCTTGATTAACAACTTCAGCCCGTAAGCCTTAATTAACTTGGTAGGCTTAGGAAGATCAAGTAATACCAAGTGGAGTATCGATTGCGCCGTCTTTTCCATGACTGGGCACCGGCCGGATTCTGAGGACCAGAACATCGGGTCCAGAAGCCTTACTCAAAGCCTCAAATCCATTCACAACGTTGGTCAGCGTGCAGGAATAGCATGGTATACGTATGCCGGCTACCTCATGGGTAGATTCAGATTATATTGCTATTGTTGTTTTTCACGTCCGCGCGATAACCGATAGGGGGTGATCTGAGAATATCTTCAAGAAGCCGACAAAGGCCTTTTGCATTACGCCAATGGTGTGTCCATGCTTATGGCTCGAGGACAGCGACCCGTTCGCATACATGTCTTGCTTTCCCTTTCCTCCTGGCAAACTACTCGTCCCTCGTGGACTTTCTTCCAGCGACCCGCATCGCCTACCGTTGGCGCTGAGGTGGCGTGAGATTTGACACTCTATGATTAAGACTGCGGTTGTTTTGGTACAGTTGCCGTATAAAGGGGTCTATACGACCGTTTTTATACGAAAACCGTATAAAGGTGCTGTCGTTTGGTGTTGAATTCTGCTATTGTACTGTGATTCGCTGTTCAAGCCTTCTCCCCCTCCGGGAACCGCTCCGTGATCTTCACCCACAAGTCGGACTGGAAGGAAAGATTGACATTAAATTCGCGCCACGGGTTCTTGGGCTCCACGAGCTGGAGATCGAAGCGACGGAAGAACTAGTGCGAGGCAGGGGGGCGCTGGTCAGTATCGGGACCACCAACGAGTATATCAGAAGGTGGTGTAGTTGCTTACCTCGACGAACACCTTGCTCAACTCCATCAGCGCCACAGGCTTCCCCAAGCACGCCCACCTGCCATAGCCAAACACCATCTCGGTGACTTGCTGCATCTCCAGCCTCTTGGTCGGGTCGACATTCAGCCATCTCTCGGGGCGGAAGACCTCGGCGTCGTCGCCAAAGACATCTTCTCTCCTCATCAGACCGCCGACGTTGTGGGCGACGCGAGTGCCCTCGGGAATGAACATGCCGTTGATGGTATCCCCGCCCTTGGGTGGTGACTTCATGCACAGCCCAGAGAAAGGTGGTTGCATGCGCAGACCCTCGTAGATGCATGCCTGCAAGTACTCCAACTGCTTCCCCTCTTCGGCTCTGACCGGGCTCGAAATCTTCCCCTCTGCAATCGCCCTATCAATCTCCTCCTGCAACCGCACATACGCCTTCTTGCTCGTCGCCAAATGGAACATGGTCGACCTAATCGCCACCGTTGTGGTATCACTGCCCGCTCCAATCTGAAACAGCACCTCAACCTCGCACGCTTGCTGCTCAATCCCATGCCTCACAAACGAGCCCAGCATATCCTTCCGATCCTCCGCCTTCTCGCCAAACCTCCTCGCGACAATCTCCCTCGCCACACCCATCACCCTCCCCATGCCGTCCGCATCACTATGCTTCGGCCCAAACCACTGCAGAAACCAGTTGGACATGAAGATCTTTCTCAGCAGCGGGTGCTCTGCCAACAACGCAATAGCCGGCACCGCCTTCCTGACCGTGCTCATCCACCCAAACAGGTCCGAGTCCGTCTCCAGCCAGCCGAATTCCTTGCCATACGCAATCCGCGTGATCACGTCCAAAGTAAAGAACTGCATCACCTTAGCCAGGTCCATCTTCTTTAGCACGCCCCGCTCGTCGTCAGAGATGTAGCGGTCCTTGATATACCGAATCAACGTGCCGATTACCTCGTCGATATCCCCCTCCAGTCCCGGGTTCTCCCGTCCTGAATATCCGAACGACAGGCGTGCCTTGAACAAGTCGTGGGTCTTTGTGTCGGGCTCGTCGAACAGCGAGCCGCCGCGCGGGTCGAGCGTCATGGCGCGGTACCAGGTTGATCGGCCCCAGGCGGAACGGGCGCCGTTCATGTGGCGGATGATGGCCGGGTCATCAGTAATAAGATCTGTAGGGCCGATGCGCACGAGGGGGGATTGGTATTGCTGGTTGAGCCGGCTGTAGCCGTCGGCGTGGTGGCCCGAGAACCACACTTTCAGCATAAAGAGGGGGGAGAAGGAGGCGAGGAAGGGGCCCGGGAAGTGGGAGAGGCGCCGGTAGGTGATGATGGTGGAGACCAAGAGGTAGGTCACGATGGAGACGGCCAAAATGGGTAGGGCGTAGGGTCCTTGGGCGAGGGAAAGGAGTTCTTGGAGCATTTTGGCGATGGTTAGTGCTTTCCACTTCTGAGCCGAGCTAAACTGCTAGAACAGACTGTTACGGAACTGGAGCTGGGACTTAAACACTATATTGGCGATACAGGCTCGACTTTATACCATTATCCCATGGTGCACGACTCTATAGGAGGTAAGTCACACCCTTGCTAATTTTTTGCTAACATCTGACTAAGACGTTCCAGTGCACATGTGCCCTCCGAATTCCCACACACCACGAACCGTCACATGCTACGGTGGGAATTAAATCATCCAGAATGCGACTTCAGTTTGTCGTAGGTAGCCTAGGAAAATTGTGGTTTGTGGGGGGGGGGGGGGGGGGGGGGGGGGGGGGGAAACGATAACGGTTGAAGCATGAATCAACGACAGTTCTCGGTATTTGTTCCGTGGCCGTTGTGGCGGCTGCGGTAGAAGTGGATGAGTGAGACCCCGTGAGACTCTTGCCGCTTTGCGTGACATCGATACCACTATTATATGCGCGCACGCTTTACGAGGGAGGACGGATTGCGACCTTTGTATTATACCTTACCTACCTCTAGGTACCTAGACTATCGCTGCACGACACGATGGAATATTTTGTTGTCCATCATTGCTTCAAATGTCGATATCAGGCTTATATTTCACCTCGGCATGACTCCCTCATTGGGATAGTCCAGTCCTACCCATCGCTTTCGCTTCCGAGTAGTACAACATTAGACACCAGTGAAAGTCGTCCTAGACGTCGAACCTCGAACGTCTTACTTACCAATGTGCTTCATACGTGCAACTGTAATTACACCACGAGCCTGAACTGTCAGCGTCTCAATATTGAAGGTCATGTCAATGCCGGTACTGCACAGCGTCGATCTCTCTTCTCAGTCTGACTTGACTGTCTGGACTGGTAACACACCCGTAACGTGAATTTGCTGTTCCTCGGCATGGGTCCATGATCACGACAAACGTCCTATACTACCTTACTTACGGTCGTTGTTCAAACCATAGAAGTACTCTACCTACTAAGGTAGGTACTGATATAGAGACGTGCCATGGGCACGAAGTCATGTCGAATAGGGGTTCCAGGTCTCCCAGTCCCTAGGCGAAAGTATTGGTAGGGATAGAGATACACCACACGGTCGATGGTAGTAAAAAACAAAGGGCAAAAGACATGCGCCGATCAGGTGCCACTCATGTTCACATCTCATCCTTTATAATTCGGCGGAACACGTTCGTCTGACTTCCTTCGCATACCAAGTGTATGCCCGACCGAGTATGTCATTGCACAAGAGATGCTACAAACTTGAACGACATTAACAACACTTAGCCAAAGTAAAAGTTGTCGTTTTCCCAAGAAGATGTTTTTCTCGACGGCGCGCACCTTGGAATGCCGTGCGGTGGTACCGTAAAAAAAAAAAAAAAAAAAAAAAAAAAAAAAAAAAAAAAAAAAAAAAAAAAAAAAAAAAAAGTGTCCTGGCAGGAGTGGAACCTGGAACCTATTATTACGGCCGTGATTCCCCGTGGGCTATCTATCTCGAACGTCCCTTTTCCACTCTGTCCCCGCCCATCATCACCACCACCCTCTCCCCTCCTTCCCCTACCCTCCTCACTCCTCGCCCCTAACAATCTCCATCTTCCCTCTCCCTCTCCAAAAACCTCACCTTCACTCCCGTCAACATACTCATAAAATACCTCTCTATCCCCTCCCCCTCCAGCCCGCCTTCCGGCACCTCTGTAATTTGGATCTGAAACTCCCCCACCAACCTCGGCACCACCTTCCAGAGAATCAGCTCGGCCAAATGGCGACCGGGACAAGTGCGTGCGCCGCCGCCGTAGGTGAGGTTTAGGTGGAGCAGTTCGCGTAATCTTTTCCGTTCGGCTTCTTCTGGGTTGTTTGGTTGCTGATCCTCGCCGGCTGAGTCCGATTCGGACTCGGACGTGAGCTTAGGCTCGGACGTGAGCTTAGGCTTGGGGTCGGGCTTGGGGTCGGGCTCGGAGCCGGCATCGGAGTTGGAGTTGGATGTTGGGAGATTATTAGGTGATGGGGATAGAGGTAACCACCGCCCTGGCTGATAAACATCCGCATCCTCCCCAAAGATCTCCCTGTTCCGATGCAATGCAACAGGATTACACCCCACCGTCGTGCCCCCCGGCACCCAGCGTCCATGCAGCATGACCCCCCCGGCCTGCCGGCGCGGAACGGTCCTCGAAAGACTCATAGCAATAACCGGGTGCAACCTTTGCGCCTCTTTGATCGCCGCCAAGGTATACGGCAGGTGCTTAGCCGTGGTATCAAACGGCACCGTCCCACTCCCGTCAGCACTTTCCTTCAGATAAGATCCAACTTCCTCCGCGACCTTATCCTGAACAGCCGCATGCAATCCGATCATAGCCATACAAGCCGTCAACGCCGAACAAAGCGTCTCGTGCCCCGCGCCAAAGTTGGTCGTTGCCATTCTGCGGAGGTAGGTTTCGGTGAAGAGGTCTGGCTTGGAGAGATGCAGTTGTATCAAATCCTCCAAGAGATCATTCTTCCTCACATCCTCCTTGGTCTTAGCAGGTTTGTTTTTCTTGGACGGTTTCGCCCTCGGATCTTGCACCTCCCCTTTAAGCGCAGCCGCGATCCGCTTCGAACTCTTCTGATAAACC
This sequence comes from Neurospora sp. FGSC 6877, assembly GCA_009805295.1. Lineage (NCBI taxonomy): Eukaryota > Fungi > Ascomycota > Sordariomycetes > Sordariales > Sordariaceae > Neurospora > Neurospora sp. FGSC 6877. The sequence goes on along the minus strand of RAON01000160.1, from coordinate 56,761 downwards.
GGCGTGAAAAACGGCTTAAATCCCTTCGGCGTGCTGAATGTAACCCCCCAGATATCAGACCACCACCTCCCCACCCCCTTTCCCATCTTTTCCCCCATCCCCCATACCCAGGGGCCACTCTCCAAAAACGAAAGGACAGTAACAAAAGGAAACAAGCCAAACACTGACTTCCTCTTCCAGCCCTTATACCCCTGTCCACTCGTCCCGCCATCACTTTTGTCTCTAATATACCCCGGCGACCAACTTAGCACCACAGCGCCCAGACATTCGACGGCGATGATGTGCATCCACTCCTTCAGATCGACTTCTTGTCCTTTGAGACTGCGCAGCTGGGCGACGGCGGAGGATAGGACAGAATCGATACTGGGTTCGAATTTCTTCAGGGAGGAGAGTTGGTATAAGGGCCCGATGAGGCGGCGTTGGAGGCGGTAGCGGGGGGAGTGGCGCTCGGAGAGGAGGTCGAGGGTGTCGGGGTGGTGGAGCTGAAGACTGAGAAAGGGGGGGAACTTGAAGGGGTGGAAGGTGAGGGTGGGTTTGGAGAGGAGGGTTGAGACTGTGGTGGATTGGGGTTAGACTTCTGGCCGGGTGAAAAGGGGAAGAAGGGAGGAAGGGGGGGGGGAGGGGGCAGGGAAGGGGAGTGGCGGGACGTACTATAAAAATCAGATTTCTCAAACCCACTTCCCGCACCTATTAAATCCTTTAGCATCTAGTTCTACTTGCTACAATCCAGACATACCCCGAAAGAGGGAAGGGAGCCTACCATAAATAGTCTTAAACGCCTCCTTACTATCGAACCAAAGCTCATTAGGCCCAACTCTCACCACGGGTCCATACCGCTTGTGCAGAGTCTTTCCCAGCTGGTACATGCGACCGTTGCGGGCGTGATAGGCGTGCCAGATGGTGGAGATGGCAGCTAGACGAGGCCCAGGGACACCGGCTAGGGGGTGCAAGAAGAGCCTGTATACTAAGATGGCGATGATGATGACGGCGATGAAGAGGAGAAGTGACGCTGATGTTTTCAGTAGTAGTGAGACTGAAGTCGTGAGGACGTTGTCACATGTTGAGAGGGACATCGTGGTGCGTGAAGATGGTAGACTGTCGTTGGAAGTATAAGTGGGTCTTGACTTATACGCAGGGATATAACCCAACTAGGAATCTGTTTGTTGTTACTGCGTAGAGATGGCTGATCCCTTCTAGCCTCAGATCTGCTGTCAGATCGATTTGTGCAGTCTCACGCAGTCCTGAAATGAGCGATAGCGCTTCTGCCCGATAAAAGAGGCCTAATATGAGAGGCGTATATGCTACTTCAGCCGGCGTCCAGCATGTTTTCTCGTCGTGGTGGTCGAAGAGGCGGTGTTGTTGTGTTGTTAGCTTGGAGTGGTGGACAGTATCGGAACGTCGAAGAAATTTTGCTGAAACATCGACGGCGACAAATTTTAAACACGCTTCAGTTGCTTCAGGGTTAGGGCTAGGTATGCAATGTTGGGCATGGGGGCGACAAATGTTTGACGCTGTCCCTCCGTCTTCATCAAAAAGGAATGTGAATGGTGATGTATTGAAGCGTATGTATTAGAGTAGCCTGCCAAGTCAAAGTAGTAAATGATCATCACAACATAAACCGTCAATATTTAGGTGCCTCCTCCTTTCTCCTCGACATATCCTCCACGGAATATCGGCTTACTGAGGAGGGCCAAGGGTGAGGACATCCAGTCCATCCTTTAGCTGTGACTTGCTCGGCATCTTGTTGAGCTGCATCATCTGAGCACACTGAGCCATGGCGGGATCCTTACCCATGCTTGCCATGGCCACAACAGTCTCTCCCTTGGTGTAATAAGCCACCCACTTGCCCTGGTCAGGCTCGCCCTGGAGGATAAGGTCATCCCATCCGTGGTACGAGTTTCCGCAGTAACGCAGCTGTGCACCAAGGGCACTCCAGAACACCGGGGTAAAGAACTGGGGCTCAAGGTTGGGGTGCACGATATGGTTGGCCACTGTACGGCCAGCGTTCTGAGCAACGTTGTAATGCTCAATACGGACGTACTTGCCGTCACCACCGGGGCCATGGTAGGGATACGAGGCAATGTCGCCAATGGCGTAAACATCCTTGAGTCCAACGACCGAAAAGTTCTCGTCGACCTTCAAGCTGCCGTCGTCCTCAAGACGGACAACACTGTTTTCCTTGAGGTACTCGGTAGCTGGCGAAACGCCGACGCCAAGAATGACCATATCGGCATCAAGCTTGGTTCCGTCCTTGAGATGGACTGAGCCAACCTTGGAGGGATCGGCTGTTGATGGCTCGGCCTTTTCGACGCCGGCCGACATGTAGAACTTGACACCCTTGGACTCAATGTTCTTCCTGACGATGGCGCCCACGCGCTCTCCGAGCACGCGCTCCAAGGGTTCCTTCTCCATTCCGATAATGGTCACATCATTTCCGTCGGACGTGCAAGCAGCGAGCTCCATGCCGATGAAGGAGGAACCGATGATGACAATCTTCTTGCCCTTCTCTCCAATCGCCTCTTTGATATTCTTGGCGTCGCGGACATTGCGCAGAGTGAAGACGTTGCCTAAGACCTGGAACCCTTGGATAGGCAGAAGCTTGGGAGTGCCGCCACTGGCAAGGACCAGTCTGGAGTAGGGGTATTGTTGACCGGACTTGGTCTTGACCGTCTTGCTCCCAAAGTCGACACCGACTACCTCGTCCTGGACAAAGTCAATGTCTCCGCTCTTGAACCATTCGGCATCGCGCCATTGTAGCTTGTTGAGGTCAGTCATGAGCGTCTTGCTGAGCTTGGGGCGGTCAATGGGCAAGTAGCCCTCGTTGGTGATGACGGTGACGGGGCCAGAGAAGCCTAGCTCGCGCAATCCTTCAACCGTGCCGAGAGCACCAGAGCCGCCACCGACGACGACAACCTTTTCAGAAAGAGGAGCTCCGGCAACCTTGCACTTGAACTTGGGCTTGCGATGGCCGGCTTTGATGGTCTCGGCATCACCCGTGATGTATACGGCGCCGTCGCGTTCGGTGGCCTTGAAGACAGGGAGAGCATCGAGTGCGGGCGCGTTTTCGATATCGCCGGTCGTGGTGTTGAAGCAGGCTCCGTGCCAGGGGCAAGTCAGCTTTCCGTTGTGGCCGAGAACACCCTTAACCAAGGGGGCACTAAAGTCACATCAGTAAAGTGGATTCCAAGCAGCCAAGGGGACATGCCGCAGGTTACATACCCGTAGTGAGTGCATCGTGGGCCGATGGCCTGTGTCTTGCCGGCAGCGTTGAGGAGGAGAACCTTTGCGTCCAAACCCTCAACCTCGACCTCGTGCTTCTCGCCGGGTTGGAGGTCGAGAGAGGTGATGCCCTTGAGCTTGTATTCTTGCGCCATTGTGATGTATGGTGTCGACGAGAATAGACGGATGGATTCCCGCTGTGTTGTTGTCGGAGTGCGTAAAAGGGAGGATCGGGGCGAGAGGAGTTGTCGCTGGCAGGCTGAGAGGGGTCGAGAGAGGGGTCGGGAGAGACGCGGCAGTGCGGTCATGTCATCCGATGGCTGTAGCGGTAGGCACTTACTTGTTCGTGTACAAAGAGTGGGGGAAACTCATGAGCGGGAGAGGGTTAAACGTGAAAAAGAGGGTTCCGATTAACTGGTAGGTACGACGGGAGATGGGACGGATCATTGAAAGACTGTAATCAAGAAACCCTGATTGGTGCGCTCGTAGTTGCTGTGTGCTGTGAGCACAGAGGTGGGATGAAGGAGCAGTATGTTTGTGAGCTAACTGGAGGTACTTGAAGATGCACCTTGATGGCCAAGGTACTCATAATCCACAGCAAGAGGGTGCAATTGCTGCAACTAATGTTCCTGGGAATAGGCCTGCTTGATGTACCAATTGTTAGAAGCTAGAGGTAGCTCCCGCTCCTAACGCTGTAGCTCCCGTCTGCGGGGAATTCCATCTGTTCCTGTCGATGCCGTCATTGGTGTGGATATCGCAACGCTGCAATCGAAGCAATCTGATTGGCGCGATTCATTTGCATCGCGACCATCGTTTTCAACATGGCGCCTTCCATTTTTGACATGCAAACGAAACACTATGGAAGTTGCGCTGAAGTCCGGAGCCTCCTTGCATTCCTTCCTGATGCTCATTCGTGACTTTGCAAAGATTTTCTGCTCGAAGTCAGCAATAACGTCGGGTGCAGTGTCCTCCGACCCGATAAATGCCTGCCTTTTCCAATGCAGCCTTCAAAATCCCGTCTCCTTATTTATCCTACGCCATTTCTGTGTCTAGCCCAACCTTCCATTTCCAATCAGATGCCCTCACCGTAATCTCTAGCCCACGCGTTCCAACGTTGATGCCACCATTCCATCTTCCGACGCTCGATACTCACACCGACTATGTTCCCACGGGTGAGTTCTACCGCATTCAGGAGTCCAACAACTTCCGCTAACAAGTTTCAGGTCTAGCCGTTCCAGCGATGCAGTGCAATCCGTCAAATCTCCTCCATGATACCTACATATCGATCATTATATCACCAGGAACTTCGAACCCCAAGGTCGTTCCCACCATAGCCATGCTAGCAACATATGCGCCGTCTCCTTTCCTCCCTTCGACATCGATACTACAATGTCCGCCAAACCATTCCTGTCTCCGCTAATTCGGATCCCCATCTATCAGCATTGCTTCTCGTAATCGAGGAGCAAATTTCGTGTTTCAACTGTTCACAGTCGGACTCATACCACATTCCTACGGCCAGCATGTTCCGGTCTAACTTCGGAAAAGGCCAACTCCATAGTCCCGTTCCCTCGGCCCCGCCCCTGTCGCTGAGTCTTAGTCCGTATTAAAACCCCTCAAAGCTTGCTCCCCTTGTCCTGTTTCTTTGCCAACTCTCGCAACTCCTTACGCAAAATCTTTCCACTCGGACTCTTGGGTATGGCATCAATAAACACCACCCCTCCCCGAAGCTTCTTGTGGTTGGCTACTTTGCTGGCAACCCAGTCCATGATCTCCTCCGCCTTGAGATTCGCCTCGCCAGCCACGACATACGCCCTGTTCCAGCCTTGTTAGCTTCGATATCCGGCATCCTATTCGATCCTTTGACGACACTTACCGAGGAACTTCAGTGTCTTCTCCTTCCACACCGATCACTGCCGCATCGGCAATCTTGGGATGACTGACCAGCAAGGCTTCAAGCTCGGCCGGTGCCACCTGGAGCGCCTTGTACTTGATGAGTTCCTGCGACTTCTGTTAGTCATGTCCGTTAATCCAGTCACAGCAGGAAACCCTCATCTCTCACCTTCTTTCGATCGACGATATAAAACTTGCCGTCTTTAAAGAGCCCAATATCCCCAGAGCAGAACCAACCATCCACAAAGGCTTCTTTGTTGGCTGCATCGTTCTTATAATACCCCTTCGTTACGTTTGGTCCCTTGACCCAAAGCTCGCCCGCTTGCCCTGGTTCCACGTCCTTGCCATCATCGTCAACAATTCGCGCCTGGCCATTCAACACCAGCATCGACACACTCCCCGTTTCATCGTCGATCCCCCGCGGCATTGCTGTCATTGCGCCCGTCGTCTCGCTCAAACCCCATGTTTGAGTCAGTTGTGCCTTGCCCTTCCCAAGCTTCTTCCGAGCTGCCAGTTGAAGCTCCTTTCCCATGGGAGCTGCGCCCGTCACAGCCCACTCAAGCGAGTCAAACTGATCTGTCACCAAAGGGCTTTTGGCAATGGCCAAGTAGATGGGTGGTACTGAGAAGAAGGTCGTGATCTTGTATTTCTTGTTGTACTCGAGGAATTTGACAAAGTCAAATCGAGGCATCCAGTACAAGGTCCCTCCCATGTAGAAGCTGTTGACAAAGTAGCCCTGGACACCCGCAATGTGTGCCGCCGGCAAGTGGGCAATGGACCGGTAGTCCTTCGAGATATCCCGTCCCCTTGCCTTCTCATACTCCCGAATCGGATCAAGCACTAGACAGGCCTCGCTTACCAGGTTGGTATGCGAGAGCCTACACATCTTTGGTAGGCCAGTGGTCCCGCTCGAGAAGAGAACGCAGGCGATGCTGTTTTCGAGGGCTGTCGTGTCCGTAATACGTTGCCATTCCAGGGTTTTGGTCGAGATGGGAATGGCCGTTGAATGTTCCAAGTCGGTGATTTCAAGGTGCGGCTGTGATCTCAGAATAAGAACTCGAGAACCAGGGATGTTGGCCAGCTTGGCCGCGGCTGCAGCAATTTCCTTTGTGTCTTCATTACACATGATGAGCTTTGTGCCGATCTGCTTAGCCTGCCCAGCAAACTCGGTAGGCGTGGATGCCGGACTAGATGACGAAAAGATACCGCCCGCCGCTATGGTCGAATAGAATAGACAGGGCAAGAGGAAGTGCCCCGACGAGATACACAACACCACATCCTTGTCCGGCCCGTCTTGACCAATGCCGTACCGTTGACGAAGAGTATAAGCCAGACGCTTGACCAAGTGCCGAAGCTGGGCTTTAGTAACCGCCTTGCTGGGATCGGCAGCGTCGGCATGGATCACTGTATCCTCCTTCGCTCCGCATGCTGGTGAGTCTGCAAAGGCATCAGTAAAGTTCAAAGGTTATTGCTGACAACGGCTTCTTGGCCAGCACCATTCCACGAAGCGGGTGTGTTACCAAAGAGGAGAGACAACAGGTCAAGCTGTGGGAAGTCTCGCTGCTGCCATGTCTTATAGATGATGCCGGAAGATGTCCTCTCCACGATGGTCGTCATCATGTTTATTGTTCTGTCACTGTGCCAGCGAAAACCACAAAGGCAAACTTCAGATACAGCACTTGAAGTCCAGTCTTCCAAGGAGCAATGTCTTATATCTGAGGGACGCTACTCAGCGTCTTGCTTACCCCGCTCAGACACCGCAAGAACAGAAAGGAGGTCGTCGCCGACAGGCCATGTGTACGTATGCGCTTTACCGTTTTCGATGAAAGGGGCGTTCTTTAGACGACTTAACAGCTAGTCGATCATCGAGGCGGCGAATGAGAGGTCATCCCAGCAATCTCTTTCCCCGCATATTGGGGTGACAGCACGAACATTTCAGCCAACCTCGGCACTTTTGGATTGATTTCAAGCTTTCCTTCTCGTTCTTTGCTACACTAGCTACGCAATATGTGCGACATAGTTTTGACACCACTACTTTCCGAGACAAGGGCGATTATTGTATCGCAGCCGCAACGCCGGAAACTGACCGCCCTTGTGGGGTCGTCGTCCCATCGCCCGGTACTCCACTATCAACCACAAGCCGCTTACCACTGATCGGGATCCGCATCCGCAAAAGTGTCGCCAATGGCAATCTCATCAAACCAGACCTGACGGAAGGGCTGAGAGCCAGAATAGCCGGAATCGTACCAAGCATTGGCGTAGAGACCGACCCGGAACTGGAACCTCACGTCGGTGTCGAGAGTCGTCTTAATGTCGCGCTGCTCGACGACCTTGGTTCCATCATACCAGAGCTTGAAATAACCGGTGCTGTCGCTCCTCCAATTGACCTGCATCACAATCTTGTGCCAGGTGCCGCCGGTGACGTTGATGCCGGTGTCGAAAGAAGTGGTCGAGGGAGAGCAGAGCGTGCCACTCTTGACTCTGGTCATGAGGCGGTTTCCATTGACCCAAACCATGGTGGTGGGCGACCACTCATCGCAGCTGCTGGAGCCAAAGTTGCCGATGAATTGGGCAAGGTTATAGGACTGCGCGGGGCTCGACTGCCAGTCGCCCTGCAGACGGAACATGAAGCCATAGAAGCGTGTCTCGCCCCGGGCGTACCCGTTGAGAGTCCGCACTTCAGCGTGGTAGCGGCCAGAGTACGAAGAGTCGTAGGTTTGCTCGAACTTGAGGGCCGTGCCTCCCTCATAGGCCACGTTGGTCACTTCGGAGATCTTGCCCTTGTTTTCGGTCTGTTGGCCATCCCAGCCGCTGAGGGTGCCGTGGTTGCTGAAGATCTGAGTTCCCTGGACGATGACGGGCGTCACGGCCGCGAGCGCGGCGATGAGCATATGCCCGATACCCATGATGCTTTCAAGAGGAGGAAAGGGCAGTTTCGGGGCGGGTCGGTATCGAAAAGAAGTATTGAGATTGGATGCTCACGAAGCTTCTCCAGGAATTGACGGTCGGCTCATGGTCGAGTCTTATACTTTCCTACAGCAGCGCGCAATCGCGGAGGTTTTCCTCCATATGGAGACATCGGTTTCAGTCTTTTTGAGGCTATCGATGTTTACGGTTTGGACTGATGCTGAAAGGGTCTCCATGCAAGGGGCATGAGTAAGACCCCTTCGCATGTAAGTGGGCAAGGGGCCAACCACATGAGCTCGCAATCCAATCGCGGCCTTCCGAAATTGGGTGCCTGGCCTGGGCGGGGCGTCGATGGCGTCTCCCGTGCTTACTAAGGTCAAAAGGGTAGGTGGTATCAACAACCTCTCTATATGGTTTACTAAGGCCGAATGGGTAGGTGGTATCAACAACCTCTCCAGATGGTAAAGGGTTCTTCGGAATAGCAGAGACTGACGACAATGGTCTGCAGTAGCTTCAGCGTCCAACGTCCGCGGTTTTCTCCTGTCACTCTTTTTTTCTCAAGCACACACTCGCTCGGTTTCTACGTCCGGTTGCTACATTCATCAGCTCATTCTAATGCGTACCTTGTGAGGCTCCAGCAAATGAAGCCTTGGGGGTATCCTCACCATGTGGGGATGCCCTCACGATACCTCAACATTTAGCTTAGGGGTACCTTACCCTGCTAGCGTACGGCCCCTAGTCAAGTCGCTGCATCGCCAACAAATCACAAGTCTGCAACAAACCTCGCAGTTGCACCAGTACAAGCAATGATTCATCGGTCGCGCAGAAGAATGGGCATAGCTAACAAAAGCACCATCGCGAAGATACATAAGGTTCAGGCTTCACGGCCCCGACAGAGGCGGGTTGAAATTTATTTTCATTTCCTCGAAGAGGAGATCACATCCAGGACATCATAAGGAGAAATGACTTTAATCCTATGCCGGCGTATGACATTGTACCTGTCCTACTCCAGATACCCAACACTCCACGAAGGTCCAAAACCCAAGAACAATTCCATGGCCGACACAGAACTCCACATCCACCATCAAAAACTCAATCAAGGGACATGCTCCTTGACCTCAGATGAGCCGCCCAACTTCTTTTCGCTGGTGCTGCGCCTGCCAAGGCCAGTAGTGTCGTGCTCAGCGTGGTTGACCACCTTTTCGGCAGCGGCATTGGCTTGCCTCTGAAGGTCCTCGCCCTCGAACATGAATGTAAGCTCTTCGAGCGTCCGACCCATGGTTTCAGGGAACATGAAGTACACGAAGCAGACCTCAAATGCGAGCCAGCAGCAGTACGAGATGAGATACTTCCAGCCAACGTTCTTGAGACCGATGGGGTTGACGAAGGTGGTGAAGAAGCCGGCCAGACGACCAAAGAGCTGGAAGATGGCGATACCACGAGAGCGCTCGGCATAGGGCCAGACTTCCACCATGTAGGCTGCTTCGAGTTAGTGATATTGACCTCCGAGATACAGGAAGCTTAAGTTCAACTTACTGTAGGTCAGGGCGTTATAACCCATGTTATAACAAGGCGAGTACATGTAGATGAAGAAGAGGGTGGCGATGTTAGCTCCGTTGTTAGGTTTTCCAATCTTTTTGCCTGTCATGGCGCGCTCCATGGAGATGGTCCACGCAATATAGCACAGCAGCAAGCTGATGGTGCAGGCCATGTACATGACACGACGTCTGATACGAGTGACAAGGAGCGAGACGGTCACGCCGCAGAACAAACTCCAGCAGGCGATGGAAACGTTGATCTTCTGGATAAAGGTTGACTCCGTGTAGCCAATCATCTTGAGGAGATCGCCGAGGAAGTAGGAGATGAGGGTGTTTCCGGACCACTGGGTGAAGAGACCGAGCATCGACGAGATGAGAAGACGCTTGCGCATACCCGAGGTCCTTAAGAGATCCGTCCACGAGCTCTTGGACACGGTTTCGTATTCCAGACGGATGACGGCTTGCATCTGGGCGAACTCGGCGGCGACGAATTCCTCACCACGCTCCATCTCTCCATGGTACTTCTTCAGAATGTCGTGGGCTTCTTGAGAGCGGTCCTTGGTGATTAGCCAACGGGGACTCTCCGGGATAAAACTGCGTAACGGGGTTTTTCAAGTCAGCGGATTTTGTTCTTTTACCAACACGATCGGAAGTTTCAACAAGACCAATGACACGTACAAGACGAAGGCAAGCTGAAGCAGCGAAGGGCAAATCTGGAGAAGCGAGGGGATTCTCCAGCCCCAATTGCTCGCGATGTTGTTGGTTCCGAAGACAATGGCGGCAGCAATAATCTGACCGACGAAATATGACACGTTGAAGAGCGAGGTCAAGACAGGACGCTCTTTCGGGTAGGCAAGTTCGCCGATAAGGGAGGAGCCGGAGACGATGCAAGTGGGGATACCGAAGCCGAGAATCATGCGGGCGACGATGTACATGCCGACTATTGACGGCGTGCGGTGTGTCAGCAGGTTTCAGAGTCTGGTCAGTATCTAGGGGTAGGTGCTTTACCATGTTGGGAGAAACCCTGAATGAGGGCGCCCACGATCATGATGATTGAACCGAGAGCGATGGACCATCTTCGACCAAACCTATCGTTGATGATGGGGACCAGGGGAAGGGACAGGATGGCACCAAGAGAGTATGCTGCGCTGATGATGCCCTTGAGAGCTCCCTGAGGATTGTCGAAATCTGCGAATAGACTGTGTGATTAGCGAACCAGGATCACATCCCTCTCCGTCCATGGACCGGGGCTGACAGGCAGAACGAGGGCAAAGATGAAGAAGTCAAGGCAGACTTACACAGGATCCACGAGTCCAAAATCTGGAGGGCGTTGATCATCTGGGAATCGAATCCCGACGTCAACTCGATGCCCATACATGTCGGGAAGAGCATGAAGTAGAGGAATCGAAGGTTGGGCTTCTTGTACCATGGGATCGGATCCTCTTTCGCGAGGCGAGAGATGACGGGGTCGGAACCCCCAAAGTCACCACCTGCACCACCCATCTTGAGATATTCTGGCGATGTCGGTTCTTCTGCTACTGCTGGCAGGAGAGGAAGAGGTGTGAGTTGCCAAAGGTTGGCGGATGGTTGGGAAAAACAAGAGAGCAAAGGGGAGTCTGGATGGCAAGCTCGCGGGTACAGGGACATCTATAAATTGCACCGAACCATGAACCGGCTTCCTGGATTCCATATACTCTGGTCCAGCTACAGAGCAACCAGGTGATAGGTTGCGACTCCGCGCGAACCCTGCAATATCGAACCGTCCGGAGGATTAGGTACCCCATTACCCCATCCTTGGGAGGATGTACATACAATCACGGATCACCGTATCCTTGGGGGCACACCTCGTTTCGTGCGGGGAGGGAAAGACATCAGGTATGTTGTTGCCCTGCCGGCCGGCGGTGGAGAAAGCGACAGGCTGCATCCTGGATCAGGCTCAATGTGACGATGCCAAGCAACCTCTTTCTGGACAAGTCGGAACCGCTACTCGAGTTGGCGACGAGGAGCGACCCTCAAAATCCTCCAGTCATGATGGTTGTTCCCCCACATACCAAGTCTTCCCAACCTTACTCTAACCTCTTCCATACCGTGCGTGTCGTTTATCAAAGGTTTGGGAGGATACCTGGGCCGGGGGAAACCATTGTTAGGTTAACAGCCTAGCCGTTTCCGATCGAAGATGGCCAATGAGACGTTGGGCAGGTCGTCTTACCCCATGATTTAAAGATGGGGCCGCCGTTCTGAGGTAACGTCCCTGTTTTGCATGTACCGAACGCTTGGCATCCCATGGGAGGTCTGGGGTAGGATGGGGTAGGAAAGCAAGAAAGGCTGGCAGCCGAGCCAGCAGATTGGGTGACGGCAGGGAAAGGTGTGGGTGGGCTTCCCAAACAGTCTTCCTCGGATAAATACCCACATACCAAGCCGGGATCGAGGCTATTTGATCCGTTAGCGTCCTTCTGAATGGATTGTTGATCACCACCTCACCCTTCCTTTTCGAATCTGATCGGACAAAGATGCGAAGAGTGTGCACATGCGAGCCAATTGCTAACATGAACACTGGCGAGGGCCAAGGAGGGAAGGAAGTCCGGGGAGCCAAGCCCAATAGTTGTTGGAAACCCCATTTGTAACCTGTCAGCATCCAGTAACATCTTTCGGGGTTCGAGCAGAAATCCATGTGGCAAGAAAGAGCAGAAGGAAGGATGCAAAACACCGTAAGAGGGCGGGCCACCAGTCCAGAAGAACTCGACCGATCTGGATGTTTGGCGAGAAATGTCTCGGTCCTGGGCGTCTTTGCTTCCAGAGTCGATCGGAATGCGGTTCCAGGCAGAAAAGCTTGTTTGGTTTGTCTTTGCTCTTGCGGGAAGTGAGCTGACTGTCTGACAGGCACAGCTCCATTGCAATGACTGATCTTGGGAGGTGAAATGGGAATTTGACTGGCTTATACGACTGCCAAGTCTCAACACTATCCCGAATCCCCCGTTACGGCCATCCAGTCAGACAGTTTTGGCCATTCGAGCTACCTTGTAACACAATACCACCACGCCAACCCACGCCGTACTTCGGCATCTTAACCGCCACTAGTGCATGTTCCCCCAAATCCTTCCCACTCCCCATCTTTTTTCACATCTCGTTTCTCCGCGTTTTGTTTACAACTTCCGACTGGGCTGGACTGGACTGGACTACCGGGACCGACGTTGATGGTCTCAGGCTTGGCTAGGTCCCCTTTCTCCGGGACCGAAGGGGAAGATGGGGAAGAGCTGTAGGAGCTGTAGGATGCGATGAGTGGTGATTCAACTCCGCCAAGAGGCTCAACCGCTCCAATGGTGATTAACTTCCCATCCTTTTTTATGCTTCCTTCCTCACCTGGTAAGATGGATGGGCAATCTAACAAACGGATAATATGGGTTTCATTTGCAACAGTGGTTTTGCATGTCCGCCCGCCCCAGTGCCCGGTCCTGCTGATCGAACCGAGCCTGGCGAACCCTCAGCTCGAACCCAGGGTTTGGGTGCTGGGGATGGGGCAACGGAACCGGATGCAAGTGGAGAATTAAGCGTGCTGTAGCTTTATACAGGTTTGAAGACCTTGTCATGATCCATGGCCGGACAAAGTTAGGTTCCTTGCTAACAGATTAGATGGGACTGCGGCTTGAGATTATGTTGCACGGCAGAAAGCACCAAGAAAATGGAACATGTTCAACCTGGAGTCTGGAGAGCCCAACATCCCCGGAATGGGCTGGATCTCCCATGGAGGTCTGAGGTCTTATGAGGTGCACTTGTACCTAACCCAGCTGGCGACTTACCGGACCACAACTAGCTGCGGTGTGAGTTCATCACCACAGTCACCTGTCCCTGGTCACTTCCTTCACAGCTTCAGGGTTGTCATGATCCCATTAAATTTCATCACCTCATGGTCCGACGTCTGCCTACGAGCCCTTCAACTCCAGTCAGAGACCAGAAAAGCCGGAACCTGAACCAAGTTCAAAGGAAAAGGAGCGCAAAAATGATGTTCAGGTACAGGGACTACGCTTACGACCTCCCGTTACCTTATTAGTGTAGAGGATGGGCAGGGGCTGGCCGGGCACAGTGCAGTGCAGTTGCACGTCGGTGTTAATGGTAGGCCTGGTTTCGCATGTTGCTGCCTCGGCAACACAGCCGACCACCCGGCCAGCCCATCCGGACATCGTCGCTGACCCCAGACCCACTAGGGTAGGTACTCCCACTTACAGTACCATTATAGTTACCACAACCGTCTGGCGACCGCCCGCCGCCGCCGCGGGAACGCAAAATCCCCCAGAATGCAAAAAAATGCCGATCTTCAACTAAAACAGATCTCCCCCAGTTCTCGCTTGTCGCTTCGTTCAACGTTTGCTTCCGCCTTTTTCACATTGGCGCGGCGTGCAAGTGCTGGGTTCATTGCACGACTCACGCTGAACGAATGCAAAAGTGAGGGTGACCAAAACGGCTTCGCTAGGTGCCTTGCCCTTTGCTGGACAAGCAAGCAAGCAAGTGACCTTCGTTGGCACTTGGCATTACATATATCTATCGCATCTCACCCGTGTGATGTTCGCCGGCTCGGAATTTGAAAACTTGTCCTCTGTCGGGAGGCGGCTAGCGGGCTGGGGGGGCATCAGCTTGGAGCCAGCTCTTGGAGTTGGACAGCCTCCTCCCAGTCCTCCGCTGTCTGGTGATCTGCGGGGCGTGATATGTTGTTGGCGGCTTGATGTGAGTTCTGTGCCGTCTCAATGCAACTAGTGTAGTTGTGGGCACTTGTGTTAAGGCATTGCTTAGCCTGGGCCTGTATTCAGTCTGGTTCTCTCGTGCCTTTTTGACCTTTGGGATGGTAGATACCTAGGTACCCTACCTACAGTATCTCTCGTCGTTGTATAGTAGACCTTTCACCTAACCTGCTCTGGACCCCATATCCACCTAGTTCATATCCGGGCTTCTACACCTGTTGGTTGTCATGTTCTAGTTGTCCTTCTAGATGATACCTTAAGGTATAGATGCCGCCTGGTTCCAACCCCATTGGACAACGAACGGATACTACACACCCCAGACCGCAGTGTAGTACAGTTAAATGAAGACAGACCTCCGTCACCATCCACGACAAACGGCAGCATATGAAGGTCCAAAAGAGCGTAGCAATGGGGTTGAGAGTTCCGTTCCAGCGGTTTGGGACAAGATATTACCTCGCATGCTTTGTTTGTCAGTTGTGACACCTTTGAGAGACGACATATCTTTCTCTTATTTGAGGTCATAAGTCCTCTGGCTGCGTGGCTAACGACGGGAAGGAATTGTTGCGAGCCAAGAGGAAGCCAAGAAGGATTCACCAACAGGAGGCACAATCCTGTGCTTGCTAAATGCAGTTGAGGAGTTGTTGGAGGGGGATGTATTGGAGAAGGGCCACGGAAGTTCATGCACTGTTGGTTCGAGAGTAAAGCCGGGAGTCAGAAGAGTCGCCGGTGAGGGATGGGCGATGGACACGTGATCTACCTCTACTTAATGAAAATTCCATGGATAAAGAGCGACCCGATGGAACTGACATCCAAAGATGTAACACCAGATTTGGCATCAAGCATCACTACTAGTATCGATCCAAGTTCCTGTCGAACAATGAGTGTGATGAGTGCTCGAGATGTGTTGCGCGATGCAGACATCTCGTCCACATGAGTAAAGGTCAAGTAGTGGTAAGTGTACATGAACAAAAGAGCCCAACAAAAGAAACCGTCAATCCTACCTGACTCTGGAGGTATGTTTTTTCTTCATCCTCGTCTTTTCTGTCTTCAAACCTTCCTTTCTTCATACCCCGTATCAAACTTTTTTTGTCTCCAGCGTCTGCGAGTGCGTCCTCGGAGGGAGCTTTTGTCTTTCCAAATCTTTTCCCCCAAACCATGGGTGATCTTCCTGATCTCTTCAACTTCCCTCCCTTTCATCACCTGCTCTTTTCAGTAGTATACGCTGGTTTTACAGCTCAAGCCTTGACTTATCCCTTCCACGATGCCCTCGTATCTCTCTTTGAGCTTTACCACCTCGCCGTCCTAGCAGGATAAGCAGGCATATCACCACCACGTCCATCAAATCCATCGCCATGCGTCTCAACAGTCATCGTAACCTCTTGCGTCCTCATAATCATTCCCGCCGGAGTGGGAGTACGAGTAGGATTACCCCCACCACCAGGCCCTGTCCCATTCCCATTCCCATGTCCACTCATCACTACCCCCGTCACCGTCCCCGCCGAGGACCGTGATCTCTCAATCCCATTCTCTGTACCCTTTTGCTGCACCTGTCCCTTACCATCATGCCCATGTCCTGCCTCCTGACCATGATGCCCCATCAAGATCAAAATACTCTCCTGACTCTCCGCCTTCGCGTTATGATTATACCCATCCTCTCCCACTCCCACTTCGGTAGCAGAACAAGTATCCGACTCGGCCGGCGCCACGACAGTCCTTATTAGTATGTCATCATCCGGGTTCAAATTTTTTGACCGCAGTTGGGACTTCTTGGACATGGAGGCGCCGCCGGCTTGGAGTTCCACGTCCGTGGACTTGGACAGTTGCTTGTGGTAGCCGTCGCGCGTTGTGTGGGTGTGCCGGCCGTAATAGGCTCAACTGGACTTGTAGCCGCCTGATTGTGGGGTGCTGCAGAGGGTGCGCCGGCCCATGAGGACGTCGAGGAGGGGTTGGAGGAGGGGAATGCAGGAGGCGATTATTATGGTGCTGCCTTCGATGCTGTTGAAGTAGAGGGGTATGAGGTTAGTGAGATGGACTAGGACAGGAGGGCTAAGCGATGAGGGATCAGGGATGGGGGAAGGAGGCTGGGCTACCAGCACTGGTCACGATGGGATGGGCACATAAGAATGTGGGCAGAGTTGGAAAGAGTTTGGGGTGAAAGCGTACAGGGACCAGATGACAAGATCGGTGGTGTCCCAGGAGAAATCAGTCCCGGCGAGAGAGGGCAGACGAGTGGATTTGTAGATGGACACGATTGCTG
This sequence comes from Neurospora sp. FGSC 6877, assembly GCA_009805295.1. Lineage (NCBI taxonomy): Eukaryota > Fungi > Ascomycota > Sordariomycetes > Sordariales > Sordariaceae > Neurospora > Neurospora sp. FGSC 6877. The sequence continues at coordinate 40,217 of RAON01000160.1, read as the reverse complement.
AGACGGATCCGATGCTCAGGGCGGAGCAGAGGGTGATCTTCTTCTTGTTGTTGATCTGCAGTTTGAAGAGGACGATGGTGGGGTAAACGGCGAGGTAGAGATCGGTAAGGGCGGAGAAGCCTGTGGGCGAGAAAGGTGAATTAGACTTTCCTCTTGTCTGATCCTCTTGCCTTCCACGAAGACTGGAAAGCACGGGAGTTGTTACTCACATCCAGCAACCATCGAATACCTCACCAACAACCACAGACTCCAGCACTTCGCGTTGGTAACAGAGAAGTCCCCTTGCGCCCGCGAAGGCGTGCACTGCGCAAACAAGATGATGGCGCAGCCAAGGATAGCCACCTGGCAAGTGTTGACCAATACCCAGAGAAAAACACGGTGCCACCGGCTCGGGTTCAGTAGGCGCGTCAGCAGAGACACGACGGTGAACTTGGGGATGGTGAAGGCGAGAATGCTGGGCATGAAGCTGAAGAAGGCCCGTTTGATCATTTGCTGCTTTTCATCGAGCGTTAGGACGTCAAAGTGCTTGCCGAAGCCATAGTACACGGAGGCGATTGTCATGCCGACGCAGATCCACGCACATGCCTAGAGATAGGTAGGAGTGATTAGCATTGAATGATGACGGATGATGACTGACTTTGGCTGGCAGATACGGTAGGGAAAAGAGAGAGAGACTCACTGCTCCAAGAAGGATCAAACAATCATCCACCTCCAGTTTTCCCAGTATCCTCGTCCGCACAAAGAGACGGGCGAACACAAAGACGGTGCTGACGGCAACGATGGTGGTGATGATGGCTATGACTCCTGGCCTTTGTTGGCCTGCATGTACGCCTCGGACAGCCCTTGGTTTCCAGGGGCTGGCGGAGCTGATGCTGGGTCAGCCATGGCTGCACTGAGTACTGGCTGATTGTGTGTCTTGTAAGACAGGTAGAGGTACTCTTCGTAAGGCAAACTGAACGAGTGTTTGCTTAGTCGTGTCTTGTTATGCCACTTCCATCATGACATGGCATTCATGGTTTCCACAAAAACGTCTTGGAAGTGAATGAGATGCCTGCATGAAGAGGTTATTTGGAAGAAAGGCGTCCATGTGACGTTTATTCGCCATCGTCAACTCTCATGCAATGGTTGAATACAGAGAAAATATCCAGCTTGCTTTTTCTGTTGTTGGTCGTCTCATGAAAATAGTCTTTCTCTTTCGAGGGTTCTCTTGCGAACGAGGGTTGCTGGCGAACGAGGGTTGCGAACGAGGGTTGAGAAATTCAGAGTGTAACCTTAACCCTCGATTCCTCAACCCAACACAAGACATTCCCACTTCTCTGTAACCAGGAACAGGTGGTGAGCCCCTGGCATCCGCAGTTTTTTTTTTTTTTTTTTTTTTTTTTTTTTTTTTTTCCTCTTTCAGGGACTGGCTGGGCCTTATGAACTTTGTATGTTGTTGTTCTTTTTGATGAAGAGAGTCGCAGAGTGGGCACATGCAAACACCCCACGCCGGCCGGACATCGATCCGATTACTTCGGTGGATACGATGGGCGACTTGGTTGCCCTGGTGCGGCCGGTGATCCGGGGAGTGGAGGTATGGAACGGAGGATGGAGGATTTGAGTGGGAACTTACCCCGGATTCAGCTTTTCACGGCTCCCATCGCTAACCACAATCCACAGGTTCGTTCTCGTTAACGGCACGGGACTGGGGCCGAGACGGAAAGAGTGCTTCTAGGTCGATGTTGTCCTGAAACCATGTCTATTTTCTTCTTGCCGTTTCTTCCCAACTGGAACATCCAGAGAAGCGGCGTCTGACCCAGGCGTCAGACAAAGTTGGAGACTTCGCGCCCTCGTGGCAATTCAAAGAAAATTGCAAGACTGCTTTGGTTACAGTACCAGGTTGTCGGCAAGGATCGACCCTTGAAGAAGTTGTTCTGGAAAGGAATCCTCTGCGTGCAGTGGTATCATCAAAAGCAACATGAACTCCGGCCCCCTTCCTACTCGCAGAGCCAAAAACCGCCAAACTCTGAGTCTTTCTTGCTTCTTTCAAACCACTCAATGCTACCTCGGTTCAACAAACCCTCTCTCCCACCGTCTGAAACCGATATTTTCTTTTCCAGGTTTCTTGGTGTCACACGGACACTCGCCGGCGACATTCACCAACACTTCAGGGATAGAGTTATTGAGGCTCTGCGGCCTCAAGGCGTGGCATCAGCCTCATCGATGCCTTGCGGCGTCAGACGTCAAGGATCAGCCTGGCCCAACCTAACTCCCTGTCACCGACATCAACACAGCCGAAACGTCACCAGGCTATCGAGCCAACCTTCGAACTGCCGACTGAAATTTCCGACAGCGCTAAACACTTCCACGGAGCAACTACAGCCAACCAAGCAGAAACAGGACGACCGGACGAAGGTCGGCGTCAGAAAGAAGAAGGAGAATGGTTGAAGGCACGCAGAAAGAGGTCATCTCTGGTGGCAGGAGGAAAGATGGCACAAGTGAGAGTCGGCAAGAAACTGGGTGACGGTCTTTGTTTTCTTTTTCCGACGTTAGATGCCTGCCGAATGGGTGCGGCTCAGTGGCTGTGTACCTACTGTCAAAGGTGCAGAATGCATGCATGATCCGGCCGGCCGGCAAGATACAACGTTATGGTAACAACTGTGATTGGATCAACCTGTGTGTGCATCAGATCCTTTATCAGTCAGCTCCTTCCCTCATTCTCATTCGCTGTCTCTTTTCGTTCTTGTCTTTTCCTTTTCCTTTTCTTTCTCCTACCACTTCCATTTTTCTTCGTCCCTCCTGGGGTGAATCTCTTTTCCTTCCTCGTTCATCTTCCGTCCTCGTCCGCCTTCCTTTTTCGTCATTCTGCCGCATCCTACCTTCCACTGGCCTAAATTCCATTCTCTCCACACTACTCCCATAACTTTACTATATATCCGCCCTCTGACAGCACTCGATCCTTCTTCCACCAAGTGTTCCGCCATGGTTAATGCGTTGGCAACACTGACACAAGGTTGCTGCACACATTAACTTACTGAAACTACCCAACCACACCTCAGTCGCCAGCCGCAGACGCTTTTTACAACATCAGACATGTATGCTCAGAGACCCATCATGATCATGCGCTAGGTACGTTCACTCTAGTGATTGCTCAGGTGACCCTACGTATACTAGTGTGTACGGGAAGAAGGGCTGTGGTAGGTTGTTGTTTGATATCTATCTGAAAGGAAGTTAGGAGGGACAGGTGCTGCGGCATGACTGGAGGATACAAGAAAGAAAAAGAGAAGAGAGGAGAGATCTGCGACTGTTGGGAAAAGAGACTGAACTCAGATAACCAGTTGATTGACAAGACATGAAGCGACAGAAAACAGCGGGCGTGAGAGACATGAAAACCATGGTGAACGGAAAGACAGCAGAAAAGAGGTAGAAGAAAGGAAGTAGAACCCATTGCTGACCTACATGTGTCATAAAAGTAGGTACCTAATCTGCTCACTCAAACCGAGGCGCCCTTACCAGGTCCTTTGCGTCCGGGACCTTTGTGGGAGTCGAAGTACTTCGAACAACCACAATCGGTGCTGATTTCCCTGCTCAGTTTGGCGTGAGTTTGGAGACCACTGGAGCACAGCCGGTATGCTGCCACCGTGTTCATGGCTTCCAGCTTGTCGGTCATGGTGATCAGATCAAGGGTTATGGGCTCGTCGCTCGCCTGAGGCGGGCTTCCCGCCTCGTCCAGCATTGGCGGCTCTTCACCCGGCTTGTCGCCTTTGGTGGCTGGCGATTCAAGCTCGTCGTTTTCCTCAGGCTTGCCCTCAAGCTTGATGCCAGGGGTGGAGTTCCCATCCTGGACCTCACAAATAGAGGTAGCTTTGTTCTCGGCGTCCAGCTTGTCCAGCCTGTCCAGTTCCTCCTGCAGCAACTCCATCAGGCGATCAGACGTTTTCGTCATGACCTTGCTAAGAGTCTGTACGAAAACCATTTTCTCGGCGTTAGCAATCCGTTTTTTTAACTTCGAGGTAAGCTGGTTTTGCGGAAAATTGAGTATTGACCTTGGCATAATCACGTCCACAACCAAGGACTGACTCTATGTCGGCTGGGTTCTCGTGATCATCAAGCTGGAGGCCTTGGCTTGTGTCCTTTGGCATCAGATGTCCGAGCTCCTCGGCTTGACCATTGCTTTGAATGGGCTTCGAGCCAGACCCAATATGGTCAACCGGGCAAGAAGGCTCCAGTTGATCCGAGGTGGAGTACTGATGATACAAAGTTTTTCCTGGATGATGCATTGTTTGCTGATGTATTTCAACTGGCTGTGGCTCCGTCCAACGGGAATAGGGATTGGCCCAGGTGTAGTTCAACGCAGCTTGAGGCTGAAGCTGCGCTGGAATCATAACCGGGAAAGCGCAGATGCCGTGCATATGAGCTCCCGAGGGTAAGCCAGGGGAGGTACAGCCATCAGAGACCCCGGGACCACACCGGTTGCTTGTTGGTGTTGACCAGGTCCTGGAAAGAAGGCCATTGGGGAACAGTGGCTCATTGCTGCTTGAAACGGACGATAACTGTTGGTGTTCAGACGCACGCTCTCGTGGTTATGTTGATCATTGTGGTAAAGCAGGGTGTTCATGGTGTCCAGCGAAATCGACTTTATACAGTATACGGTAGAAGTGACAGGTATGGGTGTTTGAGGTACTCGACCTAGAAAGAATTGAGAAAAAGATGGCAGTTCGATAGCACTTCGAGTGCTGGATGGCGGCTACAGTTATAGCGTATGAGCCGGCCCGAAATCGCAAAAGTCATCGCAGGTGCCAACAACCACTGTAATGAAATCACGTTGGCCTGTAGTCTGGATGTTTTTTGTCAGGCTTTGCAAGCCTACGCTAAAGGCGTCATTGTCAGGCGCTTTGTGATGCATTCCCCGCGGTTCAGCCTCCATGTCAAACTCAAACCTGGGACACACCGAAATTTGCTTTTGCCTTGGATACCACGTCTTAACGGCCGCGGAAGCAGCATGAGCGGCTCAACCCAACACGCTAAAAGGCCGTTGCTTGACGCCAAACCTCATGCCAGGCGTCATCTCTGGCTTGGTGCCATGCTGAAGATTGGACTCGGCTTTCACATTCTAGTGGCTAGCAACCCCTGTCGTGCGCCGATCTGTGGCGTAAGGCAACTCCCGCTCGTCGCGGATCTAGCAGGGCAGCAGAGGTCATCGGTCAGCGCAGCTGTTGGAAGTTGCGACCGGAGCTCAAACCAGTCAAAAAGGGAAAGAGGATTGTAGCAAGTGTGATTGAAGCGAAGAACTTGCGAAGGATGTGTCATTTCATCTGTGTTCATGAGCTAGCTAGGTACAACATGAACTTGCTGTATCCAGTGTTGTTTACCGGGGGTGTGAGTTGGTCCGATGGTCCAATAGTGAGGTGCAGTGGGAATGAATGTAGAGGTATTTAGCAGTCCGCGTGCTATGTAGGAGGGGAGCCTGGGGAGGCATAGGTGCCTACATGTATTGGCGGCACTGCGAACCGATAGGGTGTCGTTACTCGTAGGCGGTGTAAAAACAACCAACATGAGTTTCCAAGTACCTTACCTCACAACACCTTCATTTCATCTCTCAAATCCTCGCACTATGCACACTGGGACTGTTCTGAGGTTTCTTGCTGCACTAGCGAAAACTGGGCTTGATGCCAGGCACGCTTCCTCTTCTCGGTGAGAAAACGACCAAAGCCAGATACCACGCTGCCAACTGGTGAGTGAATTTCACCCCTCTCGACACGAGGATCGTATTGTTCATTGGTCCCCGCTGGTAAAGCCTTGAGCTCCCCGGCCGTTTCCCGCAGATGCTGCGCCGACCAAGCTTAGTACCACGCCAGAATTCAATGTAAGTTTGGGAACAATGCTGTAAGAACATATTCAGGTTTTCTCTCATCCGTGGCTTGGAAGGCAAGGGGACAACTGTGAAGCTTTGATTTAACCATTGGCGTTATGCCAAAGAGGTGGACTCGCTTTACACAGGTTTTCGCTACAATCGATTGCCATGTACGCGATACGGTACAGGGTACCTTCTACGACTCTACGTCCAAGAACGGTATAGGTTGGGAAGTGACAACAACAGCAGGGTCAAGAAGAACCTGAAATCTCCGCTAGAGGGTTTGCTTAACATCCCCAGGAATCCCAAACCCCTTCATCTTGTCGGGCTGCCCAGATACAGCCATACAGGTATCCAACCTATTCGACTCTTGGTTAAGTGTGGCTCTGTTTACCACGCCTCGATTTTGGAAGCCACCCTGATATACATAAACGCTGGGCCCCCCGATCTACTATCCACCCATTTGACTCTTCCATACAAAGGCGTCGGTCATTTTATATTTATCCAAGCTGCACACCCATCTCAAATCAGGTTACCAAACCCAGCCACCCAACATGTCAGAACCTCACTCAGCTTCGACCACCACTGATGCTGCCCCCTTAGTGGAGACCTTCACTATCAAACCTCCCGTGAGTACAAAATAAGGTCCACCGACCAGCACCTGCGTGGTCTTCTCCATTTCTTTACTAACAGAACGCTGATTCCCAGGGTACCCCTATGCTGCAAATGGTGGACGCCATGTTGGAGGCGGTTTTTAAGACGGTCTGTCATGGAGTAAGCAACCCAGCTCTGCCTCTTAAAGCACCAGCCTTTTCCTCGTTCCCCCATTCTCTTTCTTCCTCTCTTTTCCTTTCTTCTTCGTGTGTCCCTTTTGCTTCTGCATTGTGCCATGTTCTTCGTCCGCAGCCGTACTGATAGCGCCATGCGTTCCCACAGCCGGAGAACTTGAACAAGGCAATAGAGAACATCACCCCGATGACCCTTGACATTGTGGTTCAGAGCATTTCCGAAGAGCAGGGTTCTTAGTATACCCCGACTAAGGAGATGGTTGAGAGACTGAAGGATTATATGGCCTTGTGGTTTAGACAGAAGGTCTTGCTCCAACAAATGGGTGCAGGCGCGAACTAGGCCCCTGACGCGGGGGCCGAATCTGTCTGGGGTCGAGAATCCCTGGCCTGAGGAGATGGGGACATTATGGTTAGTCGCGGTGGTCAGTGCATGTACCAAAAGAGATGGTAATATGAGGTTATGGATAAGGTACGGGAGCCCTTCCCCTATGGTTTCGTCGGTTTTTTGTTTTGTTTTGTTCTGTTTTACTTGGCTGGGTTTTATTTTTTGGATGATGTTTTCAGTTTGCACCAGCACGTTTCTCGGCCCCCTCTCGCTTTGTTTTGTACGGTAATGGTTTGTTGCCTGATGGTACTGTACATTACCTATTACAGGCCTGATACTCACGATACCATCCTTCTCCCCTGTAGCTACCTGTAGCTATCTGTGGATAGATAGGACTTGAGCTTAGGGTCCCCGAAATGAGAGAAACCTCACCAAAAAAGATGATGCGGCGCAACGAACGGCATTCGTGCTTTCCCGTCAAGTCTTTGCCCATGTAGGCTGGAGCAGGGAAGGAACTTGTTTATCGGGGGATCCTCCGCACAGGACATTATGCCATGCAAAGTAACACCTGCACTTCTGACATCTGCGCGCCTACATTACTGTACTTACTTACATGGGCGAAAAGCGGTCGTAAAAAACAACTAAACACATCCAAACATTGACGAACTAAGTGCATTTTGGTTGCAATCAGAAACACGACTTCAATCAGGAGGAAGTAAAGTACAAGGTTCATTACAAACCTCAACGTGTGTAATCTTTTTTTTTTTTTTTTTTTTTTGCAGTTTCGGGAATGCGTGCTTGTATAGGGGTAGGTAATGTTGATATTACATACAGCCCTTGATTCAAGTTGGCTTCTGTGTTGTCGATGCTGTGTTTGGTTTGTTTTTACGACCGCTTTTCATGCGGACCAGGATGTACCTCTCTTGGTTACACCGCCCCGCATTCTGCTTGTTCACGTCTCTGCATTGATTTTGCGATGCCTGGATGCGTTACAGCAGCAGTGCGCTGTATTCCAGGGGTTTCCAGTGGGCTCGGTGCCCAGCTGCTAGCATTGATGTCCGAAAGGGAAACATTCTGATCGTTTGCGGCATCTGATTAGTTCAACGGTGTGCGCTTGGCATGTGACCACTCAAGGGTCTCCTGGCATGCTAGCATCCCAAGAGTTTACTGGAAAGGATTCACAAAAGATTTTTCGAGAGTATTATAATTTGTAAATGTGAATAACAATGTATCGAAGGATGGCTGCAAGGTAAAAGCTGTTAATGCACCTTCATTCTTTGGTCAAACGAGACGATAAAATAAGAAACCGAGCAGCCACGGAGTAACCAGATATGACGACGAAAAGGCAGGGTTTAGCTGTTGTCTCCTTAACAAAAAAGAGAGAAAGAAATATCCCACGTAAAACATCGTTCCTGATCCCAACCTTTGGTCCCAACGCAAGCTAATCATCTGATCTTTGCTAGACGGCTTACTCACCGTAATCCGGAGTTTTCCCAGACATCTTCCAAGACGTCGTTTAGACATCCTCCGAGACGGCACCCGGACTTCCTGCTCTCGAGATGGAGCTTGGATAGTGCCTCATCCGTCTCTTCGATACCCTCTATGAGTTCGTTCTTCCTGCTTAACCTCTCTAGCTCCTCCTGGAGTAGCGCAATAAGGCATCCAGACGCCCTGTGCATTGCCCTGTTGAGAATCTGAATACAGTAAGTATTAGATAAGGAGTGACTGTTATGGATTTCATTGTTCATGCTGGGTCGCGTCATCCTACTTCACCGAAGTCTCGTCCATCACCTGGTGCCGACTGTGTCTCTTCTTGGATTTCCTTGCCATCTGTAATGTTGCTGTTATCCCCTAGTCTCATACCAAACTTCTCGGCGTGGTGTACACTCATGCTCAGGCGCCCTCCAGATTGAGGCTTTCCCAGCTCGTAGAAAGGGTTCGTTGGGAAGTAGAACTGGGGCGGGTTCAGGAAATGCGTTGATTGAGCTTGCGCCGGGAGTGGTACCATCATCCACCCTGCGGTCAGCCAAGGGCCATTCATGTGTCTCTCTAGCTCCACTGGGGACAGTGTTAGTCCGTCTTGAGCATTACAAGTCCATGAATCCCCTGAGTCCCTATTTTCTCTCTGGGAAAAGGTCGCAGGAAAGTCGTATGTGTGGTCCAGCGGGCCCGCGCTCAGCGCAGAGCTCGCCTCATGGGCATCGCATACAACTTTGAAATGACAGCATCAGAACTCCAGAGAGGCGTACAGGTAGTGATCCGCCCGCCCACACCGTCAACAATCAGATAGAACTACGGCAAAATCAAAAGTCGTTTGTGCCCCACAGTGGACCGCATGCTGGTCATGGTCGCGGTCGAGGGAAGCCCAGAGCCAAGTTGTCACGCGTCGAGCCTGCATGTCGTCACTTTTAGTTACCTCTAGGTAGCATGCTGTCAGCATGTCCCGTCGGGTTTGTCAGCTCCGAGCGACCAATTCTATAATTCCAGGCGAAGCCGAGGGTGAGTAGGTTCAACCTTCCTTAGTGATGCCGGATTGGTGTTTCCAGAGTTCATGCAGTGGCCGATCACCGTTCCTTGATTCGACAACACACCCTTTCATTGAAATGTCGAAGGATTGAAACGGGATGAACGGGGGTTGAAGTACGGAGGGGAGAGCAACCACGCCGGGATTGGAGGACACGGATTACCGTTGCCATAAAGCAGACCACTCACCGACAATTGTCCGTGTGAACCGGCGGGGGATAAACGGGGCCGGTGTTATGACCGCCGACAAATGCCCTTTCTATAATCCAACCCGAAAGGTGCTTGAGATTTCAATCGTATCTCCTTACCCATGAGCTACACTACTCTGTGGGCTGATTTGGGGCTGCGTTTCGGCGGCACATTCCGATTGCCATAAAGGCGAGATGTTGTAGCCGAGATTGTCGAGACTTTCCAGAATAACGATAGAAAAGTTCAGGCGACAAAACAGAGTGACTAGATATTTCCCGGAAACAAAGACGTTGCCCAGAGGGCAAGAGACCTGTAAAACAACCACAGTAGAGGTAGATGGCGCGTACCATAAAAATGCTGGGCCATATTGTTCGAGATGGGCGCCCAGCGACAAAAAACTACGTCAGCCCTTGGCTGCTGGACCAACCAGATATGAATAGGCGCGTGGGAAGTTATAATGTTATTTCTTGTCCATCAGGCTGATGGCGGGACAAGAGAGGGCAGCCTACTATAAATGTTTGATCATGTGTCCAAGGGAGCTTGGCATTCAACCTGCTCGACTTGGGTTGGGATTGGGCATTTAGGAATTCTCCAGACGACCCCAAGGAAGAGGAAGCAAGAAGTGTGGGCTTGTCGGCGCCTGCAAGTTTGTAATGCAGGAGTGGATCAACATCGTCGAAAGGTGTGCCGAATCCAAAGAAATGTGGGAGATTTCAGATGTGGTGGCGGCGCTGGATGTGGTTAGAAAGGAAGAACGAGCTCGGTGGAACGGGACGCGTGCGCCAGGTGGATAAACGCTACAATTTCCCTGGGCTTCCTGTACTTCGTCGCCGTAACTTCAACAACCACCCTACCCTAAAATTTATATACATTTTAAAGAGGTAAGAACTCAACATATTCGCCATCTACTCTGTTAGGTTACATACGACTAGGTGTACGATTTGTGGGGAAATCTGGACGTCGTCAATGCGCGGGCTCAACGACCTTATGTACTGTGTACAATAAGGCAAGGGCAACGAAGTGGAAAGAGCGGGAACAGAGGGCACTTGCCGGGGCGGGTGCTTGTGATGAAGAGAATGGCACGAACGGGCAATAAAAACCTAAAGAGGCAGCCTGGTGCTGTAGCTGAGTGAGTGAGGGTACTTGTCTGACCTGACAGTCTGACAGTACCGGGGCAGGTGGGCAGCCGAGGTGGTACCCCTAGCGGGTCCTAAGCAGGCAGAGTAAGTACCTTTAGACTACTGTAGTTCCAAGAAAAGACCTAGTAAACACGGGCACACCAAAAAAAGTGGTCATGTGTGTACCTCTACTGTTTTTCTCTTTCTCTCTCTTTTTCTTGGAAACCACCTGGTAGGCTCGATAAGGTACATACTCCTGTACGCTAGCTACATTTGCATGTGTCCCAAGGGGCACAAGGCGTAGTTAGCTGTACATATCTGGGGGGCCCAACCGCATGCAACGAAAGGTTGCCGTCGCCTAGGTACGGCGCCGAGTTCTTCACGACTCTGATGTAGGTAGGTCCCGCCCTATTGTACATGCCTGTACATCTGCGTGTACTCTCGGGTTTCCTTGGTTACTTTTTCGAGTTTTTTTTTTTTGTCCAAGTGACTGCAGCCATGCTTGGACAGCTTTGTAATGATTTAGCGGTTGACAGAATTCCCCTTCTTCGTAATTGCAGCCAATTTTTTTGAGATTACCGTATCTTTGTATCTTCCAGACTCAGAGGAGTTGATGCTGAGGCCGTCTGTTCCCTAGAGGTGCGTTGCAATAAAGTTAAGCGCAAGATCTGCGTACCCATTAAAACTCCACTGCTCCACTGCTGGTAGCGCTGCTTCCAGTCGACAGACACTGCAATGACGAGACCGGTCATCCCAACTCCCAAAGGCATGATGTCAGACGCCAATTGCAATGGACGACTTCCCGTTTGATGATCCAGTCAATGGCTATTGTTCGGAAACAAGAGCACGGCTGGACTGGACTGGCTCCTTGCTAAGGATGGTTCCCTTCGCTGATACAATATCCAGGTATAATATAAGATGCAGGTACATATACAGTCGAGTCTAGAAATCCCTGTGACGGGCTGGGATTTACGATGCCCGTCTTTGTTGTGGGATGCATGTAGGTCTAAAATGCAGCGGCCACAGCCGCCGAAATCGGGATGATTGCTTTTGGATGCACTGCCGCACAGGCAGCACCAACCGACTCGGAGCGACGGACTCACTGACTGGACCGCGCAAAGCTCACCGTGCGGGCCTTCAAACTATCCACTGTGTAAGAATAGACGGCCCCATTGAACCACCTGACTGCATCATCATTGATGTAAAGGAAATGGTGCCCGCGAATTTTGTAATGTGGAGGGCAGGCGGCGGAGCCGCTGGTCGAACTTAACAGACGCAGGACCGGTCAAGCTTTTTTTCTGTTTATTGGCACCGATGGCTTTTGCTTTTCACAATCAATCGCTTTGACGAGCCACGCCAGTGCTGTAGCCACAATCCTGAGGGGTCATTATTATAGTGTACCCATAGCGTTAGGGTATGTAGTGGAGTAGTTGGTAGATGGTATCGTAAAAGAGTGAGTTTGCAGCATGTTATTAGATGCTGTGCACCGCCGTCCCTCCCACCATTGGAATGTCACCAGCGTCTCTGTCAGGTCCCTGTGTCGTGGATTGTGGATTGCAGCGGGCAGGAAGAACGGAGCGGGCAAGGCTGAGAGTGGTCCAGTCCAGTCGGAGCAAGACACGCGTGGGAATACTCACCGTAGCAGATGGTGGAAAAAGAAAGACCGAACATCTATCACAAGAGACATTGTCCTTATTGTTTCGACCGATACCCAGCAACGCCACAGCACTGGTAAAGATCCACGAGAATTGCCAAAACCACTTGCCACTAAGGAAAGCATACTTGACAGTTTTTGAGGATTGGAAATTGAGCGTCGTGGTGCTGAGTGCGGTTCATGATTGGCACTTTGTAGGTTGGTGTTAAGCGTGTTCAGTCCTTCTTTTCACATCATTCTGATTGTAGACACCAGACTCCGTGTCGACAACAAGTGGAAGTTCAATGTAACACTGTAACTTCAAGTTGAGGCTACAGACAGGCGGAGCCGGCGCGCAAGAGTGGAAACATGAAACTTCCCCGGCTGACGATACCGGTAATCCCCACTCCGGTTTGGTCCCACTCAACTAGGCATAGCACCGGGAACATCTGACCTAGCAGGGTCTTCGACCGATCTTCTGCTGAGTTGATGAGGGCCACACTGTTTGTGGGAACGATTAAACGATCAATCCCTTGTAGTGGTTCCTATTCGTCTCTATTTTCTTGCAGGATACTTCCTGAGCCTGCAACTACTTCAGAAACACCAGACTTGATAGCGTTATTTAGCGATGTAGGCGTACGGCTTAGCTGATAAGCCACGTTACAAAAGTCCCCAGGTATCCTTGTGTGGCGCGCTAAAATGATAAATTTGCACCGTTAAAGGGATACCAGGATTGGCTTGTGTAAAACCAAATTCCGCGAGAAAAAGCGGCAGAGGTAAACTCCCACGTTGGCTGATTCGCTTCCCTCAAAGGGCCCCACCGTTCAGGCCTAAGAACCCCAACTTTCAACAAAGTGGAGTTGACGTGAAACCGGACCAAGGTACGAAGATATCTCTACATAGAAGCTGGATACTTCAGATGGTTGCCGGGTCTTTGCTGAGCTCTTGTTTTGGTAGACCACCCATGTTCGGCGTGGTGACAGCTTCAAGCGGGATGCCCACTCACACACGTAGCGATAAAGTGGACGTTCAACCTTTTGGAGCATTGCAGCAGAGGGCAGTGGATTCCGGACGACCAAAACTGTCCACAGGATGCATTTACACATTTCACCACACAATTCACCATGCCCAAAAATATATATGAAAGCGCGATCACACTGCCCACATCATTTTTACCTCTGCTACCCCATTCTCATTTCACTTCCACAACTAACTGGGATCATTTAATCCGGGAACCTCCCAGCTGTTTTTCGTCTAACCCCCCTCAGACATATCATACATCCGACACGCTCTCAAGATGCCACCAGCCCACTCCCCTGACCACCAGCTCCTCTTCGCCTTCAAGGAAGGAGGCGGTATGCTTGAGGCAATCCCGCCCAGTGATAGCAGCTCCAGTCAACAACCCATGTACAACTCGCCGGCTCTTTGCCCCGTGGGTGCTCAGTTTCCCCATCACGTCCAATCCTCGTCGATGTATGGATCAACCCTAAGTTCCTTCTCCGGCGAACATCAGGCTCCCTCTCCCATGCCTGTCAAACATCAGCAGACACACATGGGCTATCATGACCACCGAACGGAGATGATCCAAGGCGAGCAGAGTGGGCAGGCCATGGCCACAATGCAGAGCATGCAAGGAGCGCCAAGCTTCTACCCGCCATCGTACCTCGATGCCGTGGATGCTGGGACACAATATCCCTCTGAGTTCCCCCAGTTCAGCCAGGCCGGGTGCTTCGCGTCCCAAGAGGCAGCAGGCATGCCGCAGGCTTCCATGGCACCGGCTGCCACCACAATGACCCTGCCTTACAATGGCGAAGCAAGAGCGTCCACGTCCAGACACGAAGCAAGAGCGTCCACGTCCAGACAGGACCGTCGGGAGTCTCCATGGACCGATCTGCACACCGAGGTGCTCCTCCAGGGCAAACGAACAGGCAAATCGCTGGCGGACATTGCCGTAGATCTTTACCAAATTGACGGCGTGGAAAGAACGACCAACATGGTGTCGAAAAAATGGCGAAGGATGAAGGAAGGTTGTATCAACAAGCACGTAAGTACCTACCACATGATACTCACCCAAGTCCAATGTGAATGTCCCAACTTCGAAGAGGGCAAGCGCCGCTGACACTCCTTTCCCACATTGTAGGAGATGGACTCGATTCTTCACGCCGTATGTCCAGAAATGGCCCGAATGGTCTATGGCAAGCTGTCCAACCTCGATGTCGCCCGTATGCCGAACTTTGGTGTCCAGCTGGCCGCAGCCGAGCGCCCGGCCAGGGACATCTTGCGGCAGCACGTCGCTAGGGGCGTGCAAGAAGTCATTCTGAGGCTCTTCAGCAACGACGCGTCGCGCTCTCAGTGAGCGCAATGCTTCCCACCGGGATCCAAGCGTGTTGTTCGTCGTTGCTTGTCTTTTCTGAGTTTGGATTCCATTTCATCCCTCGTTGCCGCGTTGTTTCGTTGAGTCGTAGTCGCGGCGCCGCATCGCCTCGTCGTTGTATCACGCCATTATGCTACCTCGTCGGGTCGGGTCGTCGCGTCTCGTCGTCGGGTTTCGTCATGTCGTTCTTCCTCATGTATCTGCTTTTGCTTGTTTAGAGTTAGCTGATGATTAATTTCTTTGCTCTCGCCCAACACTGACCCTTAACGTGATGAACGACATATGGTGATGGCGCCTTGCCTGTTGAGACATGCCAACGTGATAGAATGATGATGATGACGCGGTAACTGACCTGTTGATGCTGATGCGCCGGTGTTGGGCCTCTTCTTGAACCGGTGACCGTCGCGCTTGGAGTCATCGAGAAGCCCGGAAGAGAAGAAGGGAAGAACCAGCAAATGATGCGACAAATGCCGTTGAGGTTTGGATGATGTCGAGGCGGGGGTGGCACGTGCACCGGTCAGCACTAACAATAAGCCCCATAGGTACATACACAGTACCTGGAAGGCGTGTATCACGGTGGATAAAAGGTGCATTTCGCTGGGATTCCTGCATTTCTTCTTAACCAACAACACCACACTACCTAAAAATCATCATTTCTTTTTTGGAATAGGGCAAGAACGAAGAATCATCTGGGCTTGCCTCGACCATCTTGGGGCGTTTGCAAGTAAACCATTCTTCTGCTTGATTTGACACGGGAAATCGGTTCCCTTTGTTCTTTTGAGAGCCGCTCGCATTATCCAGGTCCCGAGCCTTCAAAATGGCATGTTTATACGAATACGCATGTTTGCTGAGCGGTGCCGCCGAAATTCAACCGGCGTTTAACCAACTCATGTCCGGTGTATCGGTGATAACGGTGCAATCTTCCGCCGAGAAAAGTCAACTTCATTGATACCAGTTTGTCCCAACCACATCACTTCGCAGCATGTGCAAATAATGCAAGCCTTGTGCTTCAGCGATCGTCAGCAGGCCCCGTTCCGGCATATGGAGCTGGCCAATGATTGGTTCCTATGCGCTGAGCCTTTGCATGGCTTCAAGCCAGGCACCATGCCGGCACCACGCCGGCCCCCACGCTTATTTGACCTGTCTAACACAACATTTTCCAGATTCGATTCATAGGCTTCAGGCCGGCTTGGGAACCCAGCCTTTCACCGGGAAAGGGCTAGGACTTTTTTGAACAAGACTTGCGCCACGGCATAATAGGAAGCAAGGCGACGACGGTATCAGCCGAGTGCCACAAATCCCAGGAGCAAGTCTGTCGTTCGTTGACATTAACCATTAAGCGCACAACTGTCTATCATAGCGAATGCCCTCGGCAAGCACAATGCTCTTGGGCGGAATGCTAGGCACTTGCATTCACCCCTTCACAAGTTACAAGCCAGCTCAGCGCCACGAACCACACTTGACAACTTCACTACCATAAGAATCCTAACACACACACACACTTAACGAAAACGAATGGTTCTTTCGGTGAATTTCTGCTACAGTAGGGTTTCAACGATATGTGTTTCAGCATGACGTACCCGAATTCTGACTCCCGAGTATTAAACTCTGGACCCCCCCAACATGAGGTTGAGAGAAGGTATAATAATATTGCTCCTCTTGCCTGATTGTTGAGCTTCCTGTCGGTTTCCAATGCAGGTCCTTCTTTCACCTGTTAGCCATAGCTTGATCCCAGAGCCTTATTTAGCAAAACCTCAGACAAGAGCTTCCCTTTTCCAATCGGATTCAACATGTCGAACACTCCTACTTACCAAGTGAGTCTTGCGTTATCAACGGCAATTTGACCTTGCCCCCCCCTCCCCCGTCCCAAAAGGAAACATCGAGACTGACGGCATCAAGTTGCAGCATCCAAAACCAAACCCTTCTACCAAACTCCAAATGCGTGAGCGAGCCGAGCATAAACAAGACGGTCCCAACCAAAAACTCACCACAACATATACGGACCTGGCAAGTCTGCCAATGACATATACACCATGTCTTCTCCTCACAGACTTGAATTGGAATATCCACCTTCTTCGAACCCTCATAACTCCTCCTTCCAATCCACACATGGAGATCATCCTGTCCTACCTGCCCCGGACAACTGGCTAGTGGATGACAACCTGGGACTCGACCTCAAGTTCAAACATCCAGCTGCCCTTCACACCGGAATGCGCCTTCGAGCTAGAGGTCTTCCAACAATGGAAGACCGGCCACCCAGCCTACCAACAGCCCTCCGCACCTAGCGAGATCCCGGGTGTTGCCGCTTGGAACTGGAGCAACCCTCATGCCGCAGGTTGATCCATAGGCATGTCAGACTCGGGCGTAGACTTCTCCGAGCCCCCTCACCACCGGGATCCCAAAGATGAATGCCCCTCACCATTCGTAGCCCTGGAGGTGTGCAATAACCCCGACCAATGCGAGCTATCGCCCGATATGGCTGAAGCCCTGCAACGGTTTTCTGTCCCGCATATCTGTGAATATGAGCAGGCCAAGAGACAGCTTGTCGAGAATGTGCGTCTCCTAAACGAAATCCATCTCGTACCTACCTAACAACAGTGATATTCTCTTCCAGATCGTCAACAAGGTCTTGCAAAACGCCGCCCCGCGCATCATGGCGTTGCTTGAGGAAGAGCTGCAGAAGAGGGAGGCCGAGATGGACATGGAGGAATATGATGAGAATATGGATTCCGAATTTGAGGCGAAGCTTTGAATGTCTTCTAGAATATGTTTGTGTGTGAAGAAGAGAGGCCGGGCAGGACCCGTCAGACCGACTATCTGGTGTGACTGACTGAGGCTTCTGTTCAGGTCGATCTTTCTGCGCTTTGGTTTTCCCCTTAGTGAGGGACTTGGTTCCAACGTTAGTAGGTAGTGAAAAACGCAAATCAACCATGTTTTATTTTGCGGGAGGTTCAATTCCACCTATGTGGATTTTCCATTGACGCTTTCAACTGCAGCTTTGCTGTGTAGACGTGAGAGAAAGCGGGGTGGTGCGCGAACTGCGGGATGACTGAAAGTACAAGGTATCCACAAAGCCAAGCCTTGGCGATGCCTTCATCTTTCCTATTTGGGAACTTACACGCAACCCTTTCCCCTCCCTCCCTTTTCCAGGTCACGGTGTCTACGGCTCTATACACAGCGGTCTAGATTCGTGAATAATGTCTTGCTACCCATAAACCTCCCCAACAACAGGCCTCTCCGCCTCTCCCCTCGTAAACTCCAACCATTTCTCCTCAACCTCCACTCCATCTCTCACAACAACCTGCCTGATGACTCCTCAAGGCAATGGACCCGCTGCGATATCCTTATCTCCTTCCTCCTCATCTCCATCCCCACCCTCTCTCCCCCGTCTCGCCCCCCTTCTCAACGGGGCATGACAAGCAGCAGCCCAACCGCCGAACAACTCCCCATAATCGGCATGCCCGCCGGATACTTCCCAAAAACCGCCATCCCCAGAATCGTCACCCACGAAAGCGTCACTAGCACGATCACCCAGAACATGGCACAGATCGAGTACACAAGCATGATAGTTGTTGGATTTGACTTGTCCAAGGTGGTTCCGTCCAGATCGATGAAGTCCACTTCGGTGAAGTATAAATATTGGCTCATCAGCCAGTGCATAACACTAGAAACGATGACGAAGGGGAGGGCGTAGCGGTAGGGGAGACTGAGGAAGAAGGCGGAGCGTTGGGAGCCGCGCGGCTGTGAGGTGCGTAGCGTCTTCGTTTTGGGGCTTGATCCAACTGTTGGTTTTTCTTTTGTCCACCAGGTAATCCATGTCATCTTTGCGCTTGTTCCGCTGGTCCCTGTCCCGTTTCCGACATGGAAAGAGTGCCACTCCCGCTCGACGACCATCTTGGTCAAGATGTTGTTGAAGAAGAGGTATGTCAGTGAGAGAAAGATTTGGGGCGTATTGGCGAGTAGGACGAGGCGCCAGCGGCGGGGTAATATGTCCATGTCACTGCCGTCGCTGTGGTAGAGGATGTGGGTGGAGTCCAGGGAGTTGTTGGGGTTGAAGGTTAAGAGGGAATCGAGGCGTTGAGCTGAGGTGTATTCGGCGCTCAGAGCATTGCTGAAGAGGACGATACACTGGGAGAGGATATAGAGGAACCAGGCCATGGTTAGAGACCAGCGTGTCAAGGAAACTGATTTCCACAAGGGCGTTGCTTTGGGGTTGTATGCCCGCGGCGGAAGTGCTGGCCGGAAGATGTTTGTGAATGATGTGTGGTGGTAAGTGCAGCTTGATCCCGGAATTGTCTTTGAGTCTGGAGACGGAGGCTTGGTTATGAACGAGTCGATGGCGTCTCCGATGGTGACCAGTGGTGCTGATCTGTAGAAGCAGGCCATTGAGCTGAGACAGGCCGCAATGACGAGGTTACAGAATGTTGTCAACCACCAGAAGACTGGTTCTGCAAGTAATCGGCAACTGGGATCGATCCGTCTCACGAAAATCTTGCCTTGAATTCGAAAGACAGGTGTTGATGGGCTAGATCGATTTGTTATTGCCAGATAATCGTCGATGTAACATTGGGCATCTTTTGGAGCCGACGCATCATGATTTAAATCGCATAATTGGCCCCAGAAGAAGCCTTGCGTATCGACCTGATCCCACGTAGCGGCGAATGTATGTTCATTTTCATCAGTTTTCCAATAAAGGTCTTCTGAAGGCTCCCATGTAGTGGGCTTGGTTGGCGCTATGACAGTGATTTCCGACATCCAATCTGCAATTAAATCCGAGGAAAGACTTGCTGCCTCAAGGCGGTGATAGAGAATTCCAGACACGGGCTCCGACGTCTTACTTCTGGTGGCCCGCGCGGACTTTTGGTCGGCGACCAACACGACGCCACCGTAAGAGGATGCCTTCCTTCTGGGATCCCTTTTAACGGGCGTGACGACATTAACTTCTCTCCATTGCCTGGTATCCTGAAGGTCAAAAAGCAGGCCATGGGTCATGTTGTCATGTGTTTGCTGGTAAACAAATTCAGGAACGACTGAGTCTCGAGAGACCTCGAATGGACGTGTTAAATACTCTGGGGAGACAACCACCACGTGACAGGCTGGCCTAGAAGTGGTTGACCATATGGCCGAGTTGTACACCAGGTGGAGAGGCAACACCGTAACCAACATGGTTGTCCACATGATGAGTCGTTTTGGGCGTATATGGAACATATTTTTCAGAGAGAGAATACCAATGTTAGCGGTGCCGCCGCTTTTGTGTATTTTATCAATGTCCCCACGAGTCGGGGCTGCCCATGCTTGCATGGCAAAGTTCTTTAGCGGCGAATTTTATTTGCGTATGAAGCTTTGCAGTTTGGGTTTGAGCGCGGATTGCATGATGCTGACTGACCGTGGCTCCAAGAAGAGCAGCTGAAAATATGTTCATAAGCAAGTGGACAGACGTATCCATCCGGCTGACCTTCTTGCACGAAGCGTCCATCATGACCACACTCGCATTCCTCCGGTCGTGGCTCTGGTCTTTCGACATGATTGTCAGGATAAGACTGACAACTATGTTGACAGATAGCATCAGCCAAGACAGAGCACACAGTATCTTCAGAGTCCCTCGCCATCCGCATAGACGAGTAGAATAGGTTGAGAAGAGAATGAAGCGTTTCATCGGGAAGGAAGGGCTTTCTGGGGTCGATATCGTCTGCGAAACATGCACTGTGAAGGCAGTATAAGAATGTCTAGGGTTAGCAGCTCAAGCAGATTCTACACAAGACGGGATGCCCAAATACAAAAACCGATTCTGGGTTTTCAGAGCTTGAAAGCTCATCCCGATCCACGAGCAGGTTTGGTATCTGCAGTTTCAGCCACACCAGACGCTACCCCAGCGTACATCCTCGGGCTACCAACGACCATTACCTAAGTTTGCGTAGAGCGGAGCTAATTGCCCAGTATATGGGCTTATCGCCTCTACCGGTTTCGGGAGCAGACACAGCCGAAGACTGTATATGCCCCCACGGCAAAGCAAGTGGATCTACACGGATTGCGAGGGGCGGCTTGGAGACTGCGCCACATTTCCAATTCGAACCTGGAGTGTACGATACCTGTGCCACAATTTCAATAATGAACTACCGTGGGGTTATTGGCTGCTTCGTCCGTGTAAGGCTGATGCGCCGTCCATGAGCTCCGGCTTGAAATGCTGCATCACTAAAATTTTGGGGTCTCGGAAGATCCCATTGGAGAACCATAGTTTACTCCGGTCAGCAGTTAGAAGGTACTACCACGTTGTGTGATATAATCTTTCGGGCCGGTGGACGGACGGGACTGGTTCCGATGGAACCAGTGGGTGTCCTAAATGGGAAAGCTTTGTGAGCGGAAATCTTTTCGTGCCTCCCTTACTTTTGCCGTGATGTATTTGGTGTGCAGCCGTTATTCATACTTCAGACCCAGGTCCCATAGGCCGCTCCCCGTCTACGTCAACCGCGACATACCTCTACTGCCTTTGATACAAACCGCAGAAATGGCTTCCGCGTCACCATTTGCTATGGAATACCCCCGGGACCTTTGGTCATGGATTCTCATTCCTGGTGATTCGTTGGTCATCGTTAGATCGACACTGACCGTCCTTTACACCTATTGTCAAATCGGCGCTGCACGCCATCTTCAAAAGGAACTCAAGCACAAAAGCAATCCCAACACTCTCGAGGAAACCCGTGTCAGCAACACGGCTAACAGATTCCAGCCCTGTCAGTTTCTCACAGCCAACTTACTAATCCTCCACTCCGCTCTCTAGGTCATCGTCCGTTCTATCCTCCACCTTACTTTCACCGTCAAGCAAGTAAGGGACTACGACGCCTTTGTACTAAACACCGCAATCAACATTAGGTACGCAATAGGATTTTTGAGTAATGGCATGAAGCAACTCTGGGGTGTTATACATGCCTTTACTTGGGGAACGCTGCTATTCACGGCAATGCCCATGCTCTGGATGGTCAGACAATTCTTTCCCAAAGCGTTCCTACCGAGGGCGCGCGCGCTCTCGCTTCTGTGGAACATCCTGCTTGTGTTTGGCTTTGCCATTCTTTGGATACTTAGCAGCTGTCGGAAAACGGCATCGCTTGGAGTTAGCCTTGTCATGCTGGCGTGGATCAACCTGATCATGGCCAGTCTGCTCTCGTCCATGCTCGAGATCCAGAGACATGCAATAAGAGCAAAAGTGCAAGGTGTAAGTAGACCACTCTGACTTGACCTTCACCGGTGTATCCTATAGCTTGGTAAAGAGTACCTTGGCTAACCATGCAAATAATATGGCCACCAACAGAGAGAAGTCAAAATACTGAAGAGCTTCGTCAGAGGGGTGCTAGGCTTTCTCGTGGCTGCCATCATTTTCGGTGCAGCAATGTTCGTCATGACACTCTCGATGCTTTTTGACGTGGATGAAGACGACCGCGAGGTCTATCAGTCAGGTCCTGGTCGGATCAACTTGAATGGAATCGCTGATCAGGTTGGACTTGTACTCGAAGTCTCTACTGTCCAGTTCTTTCAGGTGTGGTTGCTTGTGACGATGAAACGACTGGAGAAATGTCCGATTGATGAATGGACAATGAGGCAAGAAGAGGTGCACCAAGATGGATCTGAGCCTAATTGTGTTCTGACGGGTTTTCGGAACTTTTGGCGTCTGCTCGTTCATTAGCGTAACCGTCAAAGAAAACCATAAAGGTACCACAGCGGGAGTATAAGGAGAGTGTTAAGGCTTGAGGGGGGCTACAAGGTTAGTTCTAAATCTTAGAGTACCTTGGATAACTGGCTAAGCCTTGTTGTAAGATCTAATACTGTTGGTTGAGGGAGGCTTCCAAGTATTCGGATTTGGGTATAGAATAATAAAAGTTAAAGACACTTATAAGGACCTTCTAGAAGGTCACTATAAGGGTCAATAGTTAGTAGTCATTATAGTAGTCTTTGTAGTTGTCTCCGACTCTAGCTTCAAAGTCCCGATGAGGGCATTTAGACTTCATATTCCCGTCCCCGCGAAACTTTTCGTACGACCAAAAAAAGACGACCGGCAGCGGGATCGAACTAGTAATTATAAGAAAGATAGCTGTTACGATCCAACCAGTGATCACTTATGTAAGCTCGATCTGATAGAACCAACAGTCCAATCAGGTTGGACCCGGGACGAAGGCTCGGGTTGTCACGCACGTAGATCTCGAGATAAGGGACACGAATAATCTGACGTTGTTGATAAATAACTAAAGATGAAGAAGAAGAAAGAAAGCTAGTCTACCTGGGACGAAAGAGAGGACATCCTTATATGCAGTAACAGATGGGATGGTAGACTTGAACGTGCATATGATCTGGCACCTGTCTGGCACCGCCATGACACGGGTCCACGGGTCCGGGATATCGGGTCCATGAAGACCGGTATATAAAGACGGCCTTCCCAGGCCTCTTTAGATACTGGCTCTTCAGCAAGCAATAGCTCCTACAATCGATCATTATCTTTTGGCTACTACTACCGTTATTCTTATTCCCAGCGATATTAATTTGGGGCATTTTTTCTAAGTTTTTGTTGTAGAAAAGGGGTTATTAGAAGCAGGGTGGTCCAGTTAGACAGGGGTAGATCGGCCGGACTTGTCTCCGGGATCCGATGAAGGTGGCCAGGACAAGGACATTCGGAGGATAAAAGGAAGGCACTTCTCCTCGTTAGAGAGGAAAAGAGGCAGGCAACTTAGACCAGTCATTTTCTCTTTTAACTGGAATACACTTGAGCTTCGCCCCAGAAATAAATCGTTAAGTTCCCCTTATGAATCCCTTTGTCTTGTGAACTGACCAGCAGATCTGCTCCTCACTGAGAGGAAAACTAACTTAGAGGGCGAAGCTTCGCTTCCCCTCTCTCTGGTGGTTGAATGGCTGCTGTCTAGTAAACATCATCTTCGTTCCTTCATTGGAGTCCTGACAAAACTGTCTTGACCAAGGGATCTGCTCCTCACCATAAGTTGTTTGGTGATGGGCTGCCCTATTCTGGTTTTGAGTGTTGTGAATGGCTGCTGTCTAGTAAACATCATCTTCGTTCCTTCATTGGAGTCCTGACAAAACTGTCTTGACCAAGGGATCTGCTCCTCACCATAAGTTGTTTGGTGATGGGCTGCCCTATTCTGGTTTTGAGTGTTGTTTTGCTCCATTTCACTATACTCCTGTGCTTGTAACGGTTCGTCACAATAGCGAATACAAGAACTATTGAGCTACTAGTTTAATTGATTGATAGAGAGGTCTGTTGTTTCAGTTGATGTAAGGGACCCGAAGGCAGCGGGGGAAAGATGCATTGTCACTTTGACTGGGAAGCCAAAAAAAGAACGAAAGAACTACTATTAGCGATTGCTCTTTTGGTACCCAATAACTCAATGTGAGCTAGCCAATAAGAGCCTTTCCTCGAGCAACAGAGCTAGGGAATTAACAATGCTAGATCTAATAACAAGGCTTATTAAAATCACTAGCATTAACCCCCCCCCCCTCCCCCCCACCCCCTTAGAAGGCCAGATGCCCTGGTGATTTTCCCGCTATGGTACGCTTCGGCTCCACCCACAGCATTAGCCCCACCACGGGTCCCCGGAACTCCGGAAGAGGTTCCACGAATCCCGGACCGGCCCTACTTGCACGGTCTTACAGTCTCCACTCTGCCGAAGACGCAGGGACATCTTGACCGAACAGCCGGTTCAACCGGGACCCAAAGCTACAGGGCTCTCCGGCATTTTGCCCAAGCCGGAGACCAAAGCGTTCAACCACTCGACTCACAATTTGCTCACCACAAAGACACTGTCCGTCGTACCCAAGACCCGAATTCCGGCCTCTGGCGCTAGCACTACCAACGCCAAGCCCACCATGCTGCAAGAGGCCCAAAAGTCCGACTACCAGTCCACGGCACGGTCTCAAGATTGCCCATGGACTGTCTGCACATCATCGTGCCTGCTTCGGAAACTGCCCTGTGTTGTTGGTGGAGTGGACGAGAAACCGCTGGGGACTGGGTAGGGTGGTGTAACGCTGCTGCAAGAGGCCCATGGAATGCTAGGATGTGGGTTGTGCCGGAAGCCCGGGACCGCACCGGGTCAAGGTAGCTAAAGGTATGGGTGAACAGGATAAAGGGCACGCAACAATGAATATTGTACTGCTTCCGGCTGAGATATCTAATGTGTGATTGTGTGGTGTTTCTGACGTTCCAACAAGTAGCAATGTACGTACTTAGTGACAGGAAATGAATGTGGTAAAGAAAGTACCCCTGTAACGCAGTACCAAAACTGTCTCCCTTTCGGAACAAAACTTGACATAACACGGGCCTTGTAACCAGAAAAACAACGAAAAATGGTGAAAAATCAGCAGGAATTGTAAATCATAACTCGTAAAAAAGAAGCCTCATTGCCAGGAACCGAACAGGCTCACAGTGATCAAGGCTGCTCCCGATGATGACCAACGGTATCCTTGTGCCTCCGTACATTGTCCTTTCTCCCCTTGTAGTGGCAACCCGGGAAATCGCACTGCGTTTTCTCCTCAGGGATGTTATTTTTCCGAGCATAGACTGGGTGATTGGACCACAAATGACGGTGGAGGTCTTTAAGTTCTGCGCCGCCTTCGTAGGTGCAGCCTTCAGTGGCTTTTTTCGGACATTCGCGGGGTCGGCGGTGGTTGTTTTGGTGTTTTCTGTAGAAGACAGGCATGTCAGCAACTAGGAACAAAGCAAAGGAAGGGATGGAAAAGAAAGCGAGGAAGAGGTGTCGGAACAGGAAGAAGGACGCACGTTAGATCGCATTTTCGCTTAAATACAGGCTTAGTTTTGCATTTGTGCGTAGTGCATTTATACTCGCCAGTTGCGGTGATGGTAAAAGTTGGCTGTTCCGCTGATTGCTGCTGGTCGCTAGATTGCTGCATAGTATCGTGGTCTTCGAAGTGGACGTCCTGGGAGAGCTGAAGTGGTAGAGACAGTGGTGGCTGTTGCTGATACAAGGCCGGAGAATGGTGTTGAAACGAGTGTTGATAAGAAATATTTTCTTGACCGTGTGTGTAGCCAACTTGCCCAGGAATAGCATATGTTGGCTCCAGAGATGGTGGTAAGTTTCCATTGTTGTCTGAAAGAAACCCCGAGTCTGTTCCAAGACTTGGGTCCAGGTCTCCAACCGCAGCTTGCTCGGGATTCATCGTCTATTCTGATGAAGCGTAGCGGGGTGGAGGGTGGGCTCCTGCTACTACTGCCGAATCGTATTGGTTGAAGTCTTGTTCTTTAGTCAACTGGATGTCTGAGGCCTGATAGGCTTCAAATGAGTATGTTGAGTAATTCTGGGAGGTAGGAAGGGGACCCGAAGGCCCAACTCCAAGAAAAGGGGAATAAGAGCAGGCCTGAGCATTGATATAGGAGGCCGAAGCCTGGACTCCAGTGTCGTACGCGGCTTGATATTGGCTCATATCCAAATGACTGGGGTCGACCGTCAGGTCCTCCGCATTGTGGTGCACGGGGAAACCGTACTGCTCGTTTTCCTCAGGGTGGTCTCCAATGATTCCAAAGGCAGATCCTTGTGGAGTCAACGGCATATCTGAGGTCACGATGCCAACGTCGGGAGGAGTGTCCGGAGTGAAGGACGACCAAGGACTGTCCGGATCGGAATAGCTCAAACCCTCGCCGGTGCTGTCAACAGTGCCATCCCAGAGATTGGGCCCAAAATGGTAACCGCCCTCAGCAACTGAAAAGTTGTGGTCAGACCTGGTATGGTTGTCGCACATTACAATAGTGCGTCGATAACGTCGCTTGTATCTGACCGTGTGGGTGTGCGTATGTGTGATGGCGGGATTGAAGTGATCACTAGACGAACAAGGGCGTTCCGGTTCCGACAATAGTAAGGTTGCTGACGCTGGAAACGAGAAGACGTGTCTCCGGTTGCCAGTGGCCTCGACACCGTTGGAGCCACGCAGAGTTCCGTCGGTGTGAGTAACAAGGTGATATAAAGAACCCCTGGAAGCCAGGAAGGGAAAGACGAGACTGTGCTCCGTTGCTTAGCAGCTCTCTCGGTTCAAATACTGGGTCCATGATGGCTTCTGAGGCTGGAAACCTCCAGTCGAAACATCATCTCCAGACCTTGCTGTTAATGCACCGCGGCCCACCGTCAACCGTAGACTCCCAAACAGGAAAAGTGGTTTTGGCTACATCGTCAACATGGCCAACAAGGCTAACTCTGCCAGAGGCCTACGAGGCCCACGACCGTGATGGGGCCCTTGCTCCCACTGGCGCAGTGGGATTGGTAGCGTGTAGCCATGATGTTGGCCCAATGATGCGACCTAGTCTTTTCCTTCCAACGCCCTCCAATTGGGCCAAAGAGAGGCAACTGAAACTGTGATAGGCTTTTGGTTGTCGAGGTGAGGCGTAAAAGTAGATAAAGAATGGCATGCCTCCAATGCACGACCTGTCTGCCTCCATTCGACCCAGGTCTCCGAACAACCGAAACAGCTCCTTGGACCCGCACTGTTGCGTAAGAACTGGGCAAAAGGGCCTCTAACCTTTGCATAGACCTGTTCCGACCTCCAAGGGGCTAAGAGCCTTGTTGTTTGTTGTCAATCACATCACGCAGGCTGCGACGGCGCGTGGAGGCATGCTCTTGGCTCGTCTTTTCCGCGGCGGTGGGCCTCACAAACATGAGATCGCCATCGAAACTCGACGAAACCGGTCGCGCCCACGCTGTAGGCCTCACGATGAATGCCTCTGGCACAATTAGCTGGGGATGAAGTACTCGGTCAGTGGAATTGGCGCTGTCCATTGTATAAAAACTTTCGAAGAGCTCGCCTTCTTCGACTTCGACGACGCACCTCTCCCCACCTCGACCTAGTTCATATCATCAACTCACCAGGATTCTTCAACTGTTTTTTGCGACTCCACTTACCCAATATCTTTCCTACCCATCCTTCTCAGCCACCGACAAGATGTCAACTGACGATCTCCCCTCCCATGTTGTCCCGCTGGAACCTGGTCTCAGCCTCCGGTTCTATGAAGCGGTTCTCTTGCTCTACTGCCTGAAGGAAGTCAAGTTCCAAGCGGAGAGTGTCAAGGAACCGGAAGCAGACCTCGAGTCCCACATTGGAAGATCTTCGAGGGACTCATTTCGATGCTTCGTCAACAAGCTCGGCCAGATCTGCGACAGCGGACTGAGAGGCAAAACTGTGACAGCATTCGCTGTCCTCCAGCCTGGCCAGATTCAGTATCGGTTTGCATCCAACCAGCGGACCAACGAGGAGCTGGAAGATGTCAAAAGGTACATCGTCAACATCCTGGGCATCCTGGGAAGTACTCCTGACGACCAGTTGAACGGAGTGTTTGGGGCGGTTCTCGAGAGGGTCATAGCGTTCAACCGACCTGCCATCAAACAGTACATCAAGAACTTGACCCAACGGGAAAGAATGGATCACTGCGCAAAAGTATGTGAAGAGGAGGACACCTCTGAAGGTAAGAGCACTCACTGGTATCATGGAGAGAATTTCTTCGACTAATAATACGATGCCTATACAGGTCGCCAAGCTGCTCATGATATCAACTCTCTGAGAAAATTTGCCTGGTTGTCAGAGTCAGGAGAAGAACCGAGTCTAGAGATCTGTAAGTGGTTCAAGCCTCACATACTCTTGTCCCCCAGTCAACATACTAACAGGTTGTCGACAGTTGTAACCGAAACGCGGGAGCTCCTGGTGACCATCAACCAACTTTACAACTCTTCCTTCGAAGGATTTCTCCGCAGCAAGGCTCGAGCAGACAGGGATCCCAATATCAAGACACATTGGAGCGAGCTGCGGCACGCCTTTGGCCGTCTTCAATCCTACACCATTGCTGTCAGGACGCTCATTTCGATGCGACGTCGGCGCCGGGAGCTGTTTGAAGACTTCGAGGTCGTAGCTGTTCCATCCAGCGTTCGATCTGGCTGCCCGAACGTCCGTCGCACCATTGATGGTATCATTAAACGCTTTCCGGAAAAGATGAAGATGGCTCAAGCATGCAATGCAAATCTCCCGGAGGAGCAGCGGGGTGCGGTGGAAGACAAGATCAAGGCGTGCGCAAAGGGCAAATTCAGGCCGTATGTGCATGCCGAATTGGTGTTACTGGACTCAATCCTCACAGAGGAGCAGCGCGAGGGCGTAACGTTGCGATTCTTTGCCGAGGCCGATTATGATCGCTATATTGGCTGCAGCAAGCCTACTTGCCGCCTGTGCAAGCTGTATATCGACAACCATCCGAGCGGAGTCGAATTTCGCCATGGTCATGGTAACGTCTATCATGAGTGGCGCGCCCCGGATATCTGCGACGAAGAGGGCGTCAATGTTGCTGAAGTAAAGAAGACAAGACAGGATATCCATAACAGGATGCTCGAGACACTGAGGCAGACGATTAAGAGGTGGATTACTGATCATGTGGCTGAGAGGAAGCTCCGCGATTCCAACACGAGCCCGACTAGCTACATTGGAGGGGGAAGCTCTACTTACAACGCACACTTACCAGCACAGGCTTCTCCCGATAGCATGGACAGTATGTCGACGATGGGCGCGGTGGATGACTCGGATGATGTGGCAACCACATTCGGAGGGCTGTCAATTGCCGGTGATAGCGGTCGGTCTTCGTCTTTGACATCAGTTAACAGAAGCTCGCAGGACACAACTCCCGTTCCGGAGAGTACCGCTGGTTCTCCGAACGGATTGTCCATGAAGCCTTCCATGGACAGAAGACGACGGCCTCTGATCATCGAGGTCGAAGAGTAGGACATCGGATCGAGCGTGTGGTTGGAGCGTTGGAAAGGTTTTGAGTCGAGAGGCGGTGATGGAACATGGGCGCGGACTTTCGTTTGTGTTGGATGCTAAATGTATTATGTAGAAGATTGCTGCTTTGCGTTTGATCCAGGCCCAGGTTGGCCAACAGTGTGACAATGAGTTTGCGATGGTATAGTTTTCGGGTTTGCAGAAAGTGATTGAAAGAGTCGAAATTATTCCTCTGGGTGCAGAGACTTCCCGGCAGTGCTTTCCACCGCAGAAAGGAGTGTGTTGTTCTTTCCATCTCTTCTTTGAGAAAGTTCCGTCAAGTCCAAACTCCGGTCATGTTGTTGTCAACGCGGGCAGGAACAGTTTAGAAGGTGTGGACTCTGGCGCGGGGTCGTGGACAAAGGGTGTACTGTATGCTATTAGGTAAGCACGCCATCCCGACAGGCATCACATGCAGGTACTCTTTCCTTCTTTCTTCCTTGGTAGATTATTTCCAGTCGAATTGCCTCAAATCACTTGAGTTTTACGTTTGCCATTCACAAAGGCCTACTTCGATCTGTCGTTGCGCTGACGGCTGGGAAAAGTCCCGACAGTACTCCCAGGCCCCGGCCGCCATTACTGGGAGCGAAGGTGGTGCATTAAGCAACTCCCAGGATACCACCTTGACCCTCGACGGTAGCAGCCGCCTCGCTTACTTTACACCAGTGATATCTCCCCATAAAAGACCCAAAATCTTCTAGTACCCCATAATCACCTTATTATCATGTGCCAAGAGTAGCTGCCTGCGTAAGGTCTTGTTCTTCTAGAGACTCTACATCAGACGGCTCTGGTAACATGGCGCTTGAACCGGCAGTCCATGGCCGGCACCCATGTACGGGATGATCTTGCAAATCTATCTCGAAGCCAGCGACACCAGGGAGACCTATAAAAGTGTGACTGGGTTAAAAGTGAAGGCTTGTCCTCGTAGGTTCTTCATTCCTCGCTTCCATCCTCGACTCCACGGCTGCTTCCCTCTTCAAGAGTCTCTCTGATTATTTTCCTCGCAATGCCGAGTTTGCCCTCCTCTACACCAAGGTTCGAGAAGCCCTTGCTTCAGTCTTTTTTACTCTCATTATTCTCCCTACTAGCCACAGTCGTTCCCCTCGTTGCCGGCCAGACGCGACCCAGCTACCATCTTACTCCGGCGACGAAATGGATGAATGACCCCCAACGCCCGTTCCTTCAAGGAGGTGAATGGCATCTCTATTACCTCTGGAACTCTAACTGGGACAAATCCGATCCCGGCTCGGGCGGGACAGAATGGTACCATGTCACTAGCAGTGACATGGTGCAGTGGGCTCCTCGGGGTGTGGCGATCCGGAAGTACCAACTTAACACTCCCGGGGGCGCCATCTTGGGTGACATCGAAACCGGCAGCTCCGTGGTTGATACAACCAACTCAGCCGGCTTTGGGCAGAACGCTGTCGTCACTATCCTCACTCAGATGCAGGACGGTGTGCAACAGCAGTCCCTTTTCTACTCCAACGACGCCGGATACACGTTTACTGCCTACGATGGTAATCCCGTAATGCCAAACCCCAACCCAAGCGCCAGACCAGCCTTTCGAGACCCAAAAATCTTCTGGGATGACGCAGCAGGGCATTGGGTCGCAGCAGTGGCAGAAGGAGACAAAATTGGGTTCTATACGTCAGCAAATCTCAAGAGTTGGACCTATGTCTCAGGATTCTATCCTCCTGGTGGTGTGGACCTGGGTACACTCGAGTGCCCAGATGTGTATCAGCTTGATCTTGACGGCAACCCGGCGTCACGGGTCTGGATTCTCGCTGTCGGCGCAAATGGGTATCTGAATGGAAAGACGACAGGTACAGCTTACTGGGCTGGAACATGGGACGGGACCCGTTTCACAGCCACGACCAGCCATCGATGGATGGATGAAGGTCCCGACTTTTACGCCACGGTCAGCTGGGAGAACCCAAACAACAAATATGGCAGCCGTTATGCCATTGGCTGGATGAACAATTGGGAGTATGCACCGACGTTGCCTTATTACGGCGGCTTCGAAGGGCAGATGAGTTTAGTGCGCGAGGTCAAATACCGCACGATTAACGGCACTCCCACCCTTGTCAGCGTTCCAATTGCAGGGTATGCGGCTAGATTCGCAAGCCCTGTCTCGGTTACCGGGACGAGCATCACAACAGATCCGGCGACGGCATCGCTTCCTTCCAATCTCGCCGGAGGTGCCTATGTCATTCGAGCAACAGTTACCAAGGCCAATGGTGATGATGGTAACAAGGTTTACTTCCGCATCAAATCCGATGGAAGTTCTAACACAACAATCGGTTATGACTTTTCGGATTCCCAAGTATTTTTGGCTAGAAGCTCTGACGGATCCGATTCGGATACGTTGGCGTCGGGACCGAGGGCAGTTTGGGACGCGGTACGGAATGCAACGAATCCTTCTGGTGGGAGCACGGTCAAACTGGCGATTTATGTAGACCAGAACTCGGTTGAGACGTTCGTGAACGATGAAGGGGTCACGTCGTTGTCGGGACTAATCTACCCAAATCAAGGCGCAGAGGGTATTGAGGTTGTGTCAGGTGGCGGAAAGTTGACTTTGACTTTGTTCAGTTATGCTAGCTTCGCAAGCTAGTCTTATAGGAAAAGCACCTACAATACAGCGGGATGATTGGAAGTACAAGGAATCTACGATGCCAAGCATTGACGATAGCTTCATCTTTCCTATTTGGGCACTTATACACAAGTTCCCCCCCCTTCTTCCGGCTCTTTCCCTGGCTTTTGACTGCTGGAGAGGATGGGACAACAGTACTTGTCGTTTTTGTAACAGAAAGCGACGAAATTATCATGGATGAAACTGCCTGATCATTTGAGTTTTCTTTTCAAGTCTCGGGTTAGGCAAGTGAGTCCCGCCGTCCCCGACCACAGCACCGGGAAGTGGAAGCCACGGCACTCATATAGACTGGAGGCATCTCAACCCAACAACCACACTAAGATACGAAGTATCAGTCCTCTCAACATCTTTACAATCATAATCAATATCGCAACCAACAAAATGCTCACCATCCAGGCACTCTCAGTTATCCTTGGCTGGTTGGGTATTCATGACTTCCCCGGCGTTTCCGCTCTCCCTGGTGCCTCCGTAGGCAACGTCTTCGGCGCCCCCAGATTTCATCGTACTTTGCGAAGTGTCACCAGCAACGCCGACGCCACCAGTCTGATTGACAACCCTCCCTACGATGTCTCGGTCCCCGACGGCCTCCGGATCCTCGAGCTCTTCCACACTGAGGTCCCCAAAAACCGTAATGACCAAGAAGAGGGCTCATATTTGGGTACTGTCGTCTAGTGAGTCGCCTCCACCCTTTGTACTCCCCTCCCATCACTAAAATTCCTCTCTCGTCCGACCTCCTCTCTTACCGCACTACCTCAAGCAACCGAAGATCCATACTGACAATGACTTCAACAGGTACGCCGATGACCCCGCCCACTTTTCTCCCAACAACGCCGCCGCTCCCGTAGGAGCCTGCTCACCCAGCCCAGGCAACGCTCGATGCTCCGACGCATATGACTACCCTGCTTCCGCCAACCTCTGCACGGTGCTGATTGAGGAAATTCTTGGAGGAGTTTATCTGGGTGCTGCTGGCAGCTCCTCGAACAAGACCACAAACGGACCCCCAGTCACATTGACCAAGACGTTGACCAAGACGTTGACC
Organism: Neurospora sp. FGSC 6877; assembly: GCA_009805295.1. Taxonomy (NCBI): domain Eukaryota; kingdom Fungi; phylum Ascomycota; class Sordariomycetes; order Sordariales; family Sordariaceae; genus Neurospora; species Neurospora sp. FGSC 6877. The sequence goes on along the minus strand of RAON01000160.1, from coordinate 6,949 downwards.
AAGACGTTGACCAAGACCAACACCTTGACCAACACCCTGACCAACACCATAACCCTCACCTTGACCAACACCCTAACCGCCACTGCTACTGCCCCTTCCACAACATCCACCTCCCCCTCCACACCCACCCTCAACCTACCCGACCAGCCGCCGCCCCGCCAAGTCCCCTTCCTACCCCACGGCCCCCGCTCCGTCTGTCTTTCTGTCCCTTCAACTCAAAAGCAATGCTGCATCACTTGGGCGGACAATCTGCGCCAAAAGGATGCCAATGTGAGCAGCATTGTTGAACAATTGCCCCACTACTTTTTTGAGACTGGCAAGAAGGTGCTGGACAAGTGCGTGGTGGGAGAGTCTGTGTACGGGAAGGTGCAGGATACCAGGGTGGGCTTGGACTGTACTACGCAGTGTATCAGTGGTGATGTCAGGAGTGGTTGTTGGAGGGATGCTTGATCAGCTTTAGAAATCAGTGAGGAAATCTGGATGTGGGAAGTGAGAGATACGGGGAAGCCGTGATGTTCATGCGGTGGACAATGGGACGAGACGAGGAACATGGACACCGGGACCTCGTTAGTGATCTGGAATTTGTCCGAGGATGACTGGGCTGGATAATCCTAATGACGTTGGACACTGGAAAGATCCTGTAGGTAGTATTGGTAATAAGCATTACATTATGACTATGTCTCATATGCACAGGTGATACTTCTCTATGTGGCAGCCAGTGCCTGTTCATCACCGTCATCAGCTCTCGACCGATCTAGACATCACACCACCAGGGCATCAACGTCCAGTTAGCCTCTCCATCCACGTCTAATCAGATCCTGTCATGGCCAAGTACTCGGCCGCCGCCCCCCTCGCAGCAACCATCCAATCCTCTGGCTCCTCCTCCACTGCTGGGCCCCTCTGGCTCTCATACGCTTGCTCCTGCTGCCTCTTGTTGAAACCGTAAACATCGGTGTCCCTGTCATGAAGTGTCAGTCATCATTAACGCAATTCCAATCCTGCAAGATAACACTTACAACTCAAACGCATCAACCCCCTCCCGCCCTTCAGCCTCCCTACAAACCCAAACAGCCACACTCCTCGCCGCAACAGGGAACACTCCCCACCCTTCCTCATCAATCACCACCTCACCCGGACAAAACTTGAGCAAATCCGTCCACACCTCACCCACATGCTCCACGCCCACATACATCCTCTTGCTAGCATGCTCCCACCAATTGGCCATCACACACGCCACTCCGGCGCCCCCCGACTGACTATAATGCCCCGTCCTCGTAAACCCAACGCAATGCGGGTGATCAAAGTAATCGTGCTGCGTCCCGTACGCCCACAACCGTCTCGCTAGCATCAACTTCGGCAGTACTTGCCCGCCGCACATTGGTGGTTTCCAGTGTTGTGGGTCCGGTAGGGGCGTATCGCTGGGAGAGGCGGCGTCTTCGGAGGAGGGGGTGGAAGTGGAGGTGACGCCGAAGGAGCCGTAGAGATCAGACCAAAACACACAGGGGATTCCAGCATTAGCGCGGAGGAGGATGAGAGAATAGGCGAGGGGCATGAAAAACGGCGCTATGGGCGTTTCGAGACTCTGTCCCTTTTGCGTGTCGTGGTTGACCACGAAGGAAACGGTGTTGTGCGGTTTCCAGACGCAGAGGGTGTCGGAGAATAAGGCGCGGAGGTCGGTGTCTGGTGAGCCGTAGGCGATCCCGGGAGCACCGCCACCGGGGGCAGAGGATTGGAGGTGTTCGGAGGCTAAGGAGATGCGAGAGAAGTTGGAGACTAGTTGCACGTCGAAGAGAGACAAGCGGTGGTGCATGAATTCGATGTAGCGAGCTAAGAACTCGGAATCTTCGCGCCAGTATTCGCCTACTATGAACCAGGTCTCTGGGCTCCCAGGGGGTCCAGGGGAGACGTGGCGGTCGATATGCGCCAGGAGTTCGCGGACGAAGGAGTAGGAGTAGTGTTTTATGGCGTCTAATCGCAGGCCGCCGAGTTGGGGCAGTTGTGATTTGAGCCACCATGTCCAGTGGAAAAGATCCTTTTTTACTTCGGGGTGTTGATGGTCGATGTCTGCGAACATTAGGTAATCGTAGTTTCCGTTTTCCTCATCTACGTCCTCGGACCACTCTTTGCCTTCAAACTTCCAGATCGCGTTCGCTTTGCGCAGGTCGTCATAGTCGATGCCCTTGAAGTGTCGCGCCGACCAGCGGAGCGGGGAGTACATCCCCTGGCGACCGGGGAAGTCATAACCCGTCCAGGCTTCGATCTCCGAAGGCTTTTTGTCTAGCACCACCCGTCGGTCCTTGGGGTCTACTCGTCGAGCGAGGACGGGCTCCTTAAAGTCCGCGGCGGCTTTGTGGTTGAGCACGGCGTCGAAGAGGACCGAGACGCCGTATTGAGCTCCGACGGCGACTAATTGCTGGAGTTCTTCCTTTCCGCCCCATTTCGTCTTGCGAGAGCCCTTTTGTTCGAACTCGCCTAGGTCGTAGAGGTCGTAGATGTCGTACCCGTTGCCGGTCTTCCATGAGGCTTTGCAAGCGGGTGGGATCCAGATCTGGGTGATGCCGAGTTGAGCGAGGGTGGGGATGATTTTCGTCAGGCGTCGCCAGTGTTGGAAATCGGGAGGGCAGTACCACTCGAACCCCTGGACCATGGTGCGGTTGGCCGGACATGGTGCGTCTGGTGGGTAGGGGGTGTAAGTGCTGGGGAGAGAAGAAGCAGGTCGGCGGTGACGGAGCGGTCGGAGTTGGGAGGATGTGCCGCCGTATGGCGGTGGTGGTTCCAGGGTTGGACTCGGATATTGGGGTACTAGACCGAGGAAGGCGCTCATTTTGGCTGTCGGTGTTGTGGAGATGGTGAGATGGTTAGAGAGGCCGTAGCTGTGGAAGTTGAGGGAGATGGGATGAGATGTTTACATATAGACATTTTGACCTGGTGGATACAACCGAAGCAGGAACGGTCATGCGGACGGGGGCTGACCGCTTCCACTTCCATGGTGGTGGTGATGGTTGAAGAAAGTGGAAAAGGCGGTGCCGGGATGAGGTGAGACGATCGGAAATCTGGGGTTGTCGACAGAAATATAGGTTCTGTTTCAGGGCGTTTGGATGTCTTGCGATGGTTCCTCCTGTTGGAGTGTTGACCCAAGTTGTTTGATCTGTGACTCGACTTGGTGATCTGGAGGACTGGTATCCTTGAAGCCCTTCCTGACACTCTCCTTTTATCAAGTTCTGGTGTTTTTTTCCGATCACCCCCTTCCATCTGATCACCGTCCATCGTTTCTAGATACCCAATATTCTGTCCATCGGATCTCTGCCGAGCCTCCCACACCAGTCATCTCCCAGCGGAAATCGTGGTTCGTATTGGTGGTCCACTCTCCACGCCCCCTGTTCCGACCCCATCTTCTACTGGAGATGGCGGTCATTGGCCCCCATCAGCCGCTAGACACTTCGCTGGGATGTTCGCTGCAACGGCTGCCCCACCGGTCCCTGATGATCGACCGCCTTCTGTGTGTTCCATGGACCAAGTTCGACGTCTTCCAAGACCAAGCACCACACCGAAAGTCATTGATCGGCGAATGATCATCGATTCTTCTGTGCCAAGGTCCTTGTTTTGCTGGGGATACGAGGTTCGGAGTACGGAAGGCGTGCGACGGTGTCCGACGGGCGACGGGCCGAGGGGTGCGATCGGTCGGCGCGCAGGCGGCGAGAGGCCTGGGAACCTCGTGGCTTCGCGGGGTACTAACGGTCGCGCATTGCGGGGGTCATAATGGTCGGGGACGTGGGAAGTGTCGAGGAATTGGATCAGAAATTCAATTGGAATTGGAATTGCCTGGAATTGCTCGAGATCCCAACGCGCTGGCGCGGAATGAGATCGTTCAGGCCGGCCTATGGAAGCCCAGGCGCTCGGGCTTGGCCACTTCTACGGGCTTCGGTCGGTGCAGCGCTCTCAGTGGATGGTGTTAGCTCCATTGCAAACAGTAAGGAGTCGTCACATCCGAACTAATCATGACTTTTCGATTGATAATGGGCTATTGGCACTCCATTGTCAGATACAAGATCTGAAACATTCAAGTTTCTACCGGATGGATAAGGTATTGCGAAGGAGGAGGGATAATCTTACCTGCTAGCATCACCAACGTCACTGACCTTCTCGGCTTCCCCTGGGACCACCACTAACACTTACACTTCATCCATGTTAAACCCTAACCCGACAGTTAATCTTCAAACTTCCTGTCACCAGGCCATGGGAAAACGGAGGGGAAAACATAAGGATAAGTACCACAAGCATTTATTGACTGAAGTTGAACTGCATCTCATTGATATCATGACCTTTTCTTTCGCCAAACCTTTCCTTCCAAACGCCTTGAACGCCGCTGTCATACGACATGACCGGATGATCCGAAAACTGAAAACCGACCCCAACGCCGAACCCAGGCAGACCTATACATCATGAACAGACATCAATCATAACAACCACCCTCCGTCCTCGCATTCATGTATATATCCCATCCCCCAGTCCATCACCCCATTCGTTTCGTTTCCCCTAATGCTCCGAATCCAACAACCTGACAATCGCATAACTCGTCCCCGCCGCCAACGCCCCAATAACCAACGTCTGCACCGCCCCCCATACCCCCGCCTCTCTCGTCCTAATCGTCACCCAATTCTTGACAAACCCAAACCCAAGCAAGATCAACGCCGTAATAACCACCGACACCCACAACGCCTCCCTCGCTCTCTCCATAAAGAAGTACGGCACCATGGGAATCAGACCGCCGACAAAATAACTGAGCCCCATCACTCCGGCACTGACCCACGCCCGGTTGAGGTCCGGTTCCATCATGCGCAGCTGGAGATCCATCAAGAACCGAACGAGATTATCCTCGTTTCCTTTTCGGCAGAGGTCCTGCACCAGCGCTGCGGCTGTGGCGCGTGACACACCGTAATCGTCTTCAAGGATGGCCAAAATCTCCGACTGCTCCAGCTGCGGCAGGTTCGAAACCTCCCAGGCTTTCCTGGCGTGCTCGGCCTCCCAGTGCTGCCGTTCCGTCACGCCCGCCAAGTAAGCGCCCAAGCCCATGCTGATCATACCGGAGAACAACTCGGCTAAGCCGCCCATGATGACGAGTTTGGTGCTGCCCAGGGTCGAAAGGCCCGCGGTGAGAGCGAAGGGAACCGTGAGACCGTCGGAGAAGCCGAGGATTATGTCCCGGAAGAGACCGTCGAAGGTGTTGGATTTTTTGGACGAGGAGGAGGCGGAATCGGAGGAGGGCAGTTGGCGCGGGCAAGGCCCGGCGGCGGCCGTGACGGAGGAGCTGGTGAGGCAGGAGCGCATGCTGCGGATTGAGCCGGGCCGGTTTCTGTTTGGTTCGTATTCTGAGGGGGGAAGGTCGGCTGTTGTGGGTCTTGGGCCGAGGAGTGGCGATGTTTCTGGTGATGAAGTCATGGTGTTGTTGGTCGGCTCGGTGATGTTTTGGTTGAGATTGTGGTATGTGAATTGCGATGATAGAAATTGCTGTTTGTGGCTGTTTCCGGTATTTGAGATGAGAAGGAAAGGCTCGATGAATGATGGATAAATAGAAATTGCAAGCTGGCGAAAGAAGAAACAGCAAAGGGCGTTTGATATCAGAAGCTGAGGAAGCTGGAAGGTGATGTGAAAGGTCATCCATGTCAGTTTTACCCTGGGGTGCGGTTGGAAATGCTGACCATTCCTTGTCTTCCTATTGGACAGAAAGGGGCAGCATATGGGGACCGGGGGTGAACGCAGCCAAGCTCGATTTTGGGCCAGGCAAGAGAAATGACCAGAGACCGAATCACGTCTCTTGCATTTCTGTTTTCCTCCGTCCTTCTCACCTTTGAGCTTTCCCATCTTTGGCAGTCGGCGGGTTTTACTTTGGTCATCGTCATCATCTCTCTTGCTGTTGATTTGCGAGCCCAGCGAGATGCTCCTGGAAGCTAAGCAAGGCGAGGACAGGATTCGGATCCGGGTTAGGGTTACACAAGGGTCTTTGTTCGAAGCGGTGGTCATCAGCGGCCGCCGGTGGTTGCAGTTATGCCAAGAAGAAAAGAGGGACAAACAGAAGGAATAATAACCAACCGCAAAGACCTTGAAGGGTTCTGGTGGTGGGTTTGTTGGTGAGCGTTGGATTTGTGTGCGCCGCAATACCTGTCCTTGGTTAGGTGCCTCCTCTGTTTGTTTACTTCGCGGGCATACCCCTGAAACAAGACCCACCTCACTTCAGTACAGCAAGGAAAACGGCAAAACATCATGATGTCTTGTCGTTGTGCAAAGTAAATCCCTTGCCTGCCGAAGCAAGCATGAGGGTTGACTCAAAGTTCAAGGTATCAAGTCCACTTTTCAGCCAAGAAGCCTACCCCTCACCGAGGAAAGGTGTGATGCTGGTGACGGAATGAAGGAGGTGCGCTTGCCTAATGGGGAATTAATTTCTACAACATGAAGGTTGTGATATGGAAGGAGCTTACCTGGAACGGATTCAGAGCTTCGATGCTCTCCTCAACTCGGGTTGCTTATCACCTAGTTATCTTGACGCTGCTCAAAGAATGGGACGGTTGACTTGGTCCTAAGTGTCGGCAGCGCTTCAGTCTCGATAGATCAGCGGCTGGCGAGAAGAAATTTCTCACAAGTTCGAGTTAAAGCACTGGGGCGATGCCCTTCCCACTCCACCGTAACCGGCCGCGGAACACCATCCATGTACCACATTGGTGCATTCCGTTTCAGTTGTGACAAGGGCTGTGATCAGGGCTTGGAACAATAGTTCAAATTCAGCTAATAAACTACTTTGGTCCCGAAGGCCTTGTTGATCCTCTCAACCTTCAAACGAAGGCTAGGTTTCAAGGCCTTCTTATGCCAAAGAGGTTTGGTACGTACTGAGGTACGTACCGAGCCTTGTTGCCTGAGGCCTCAAGGTATCTATCTAGCGATCTTCATACGATCT